>VCCN01005798.1:7704849-7715552 GCA_006491835.1 Architeuthis dux
ATATATATATATATCATTTTTTAGATAGATCTATAAAAGAAATGATTTTTCTAAGCAACTTTTATTTAAATGTTCATCCTGATTTTAAAATTCATACAGAATTAGAACATTATTTTGATAAAAGCATATTGTATATACAACCTAAATAAGGTGCTTTTCCACCCACTTCCACTCTTTTCATCAAGATGGACTGTAGGATTCTTCAATTTAGAAGATTGCTCTGAAGAAAAACAATGTGGCTGTTCATGTCAAATGTACTAAATCATAGAACTGTTATCCCTTAGAAAGAGAAGCAAAATCTTTAAATGCCATGTTTTTTCTAAAAGTTTTTATTTTTACTCACTTTGAAATATTTATTTTGCAAGGCAAAAATTTTATCATTCAACTACAGAAAGTATCTCTTGAATTTGACATTAAAATATGCTGTGCTTTCAAGAAAATTTGACAACTTCAACAAGCTTTACACAAAAAAATGTATGAAAACATGCTTCATATTGAGACACAGAAAAATAATGATGCTTGCTTACTATGAAATTGAGGAAGATGAGTCCATATATTTTCTTATAAAATTAAAGTAAATAAATGTCAGTATGAAGTTGTAAAGTTTAATGACAGAGTCCCCATCTTAATAATCTTGACAAGATAAAATAGAGCATTAACTTAAACAGCAGTGATCATTTTGATAATTTTCTCAGAAAAGTTTTGGCAGGTATGTCCTTATGTTTGCATATGCTTGTAACATTTAGTTTTGAATCTTCTGACAGCAGTTAAGTGAGTGTTATATACATATATACACAAACACACATATTATATATATATAAAGAGAGAAAATCAGAGTGAGAGATGCACAGTTGTATACATGTCTAAGCTATGACTTGCAGAGTACTTATAAGTAAAAAACAAAAAATGTTTAAAAGAGAGATTAAATGCAGGAGAAATGTGAATTTTTTGCTCTGATTATTAGTTTGATTTGTCACAAAACTTTCAAAACATATATTCCAACATAATCAGTCCAGAAGAAAAATATTCTTCATACCAAAAAGTATACTTAGTTTCAAATATTATCGTCATCAGCTTGATTTAAAACATTTTTTGTTAATAATATAATTTGAAATTTTTATTTTAGGTTCAGTTTAAAAAAATTAATTTTAGCTGTTAACTTTCATAAAATGTTCTGATCCCCACTGCTTAAGAGAGCCAAGGTGGATTAAAGATTGGATGTATAATTACTTAGGAAAACCAGATAATGTAAGCATTGCATTTGAGGATATATAATTATAGTGGCTAAAAATGTGTTTCAAGTTCTGATTGGTGACACTAATTTTATGAACCCTTCAAATTCTCAATTCCTGTGTTCCACTTGTGTCTTCACTTTGTGACATATCAGCCTTTGTATTCAGTCCATTACATTTCCAACTGTTTTTGTTCAATACTTTACACAGATACCAATTCATTCTTTATAAAAGTCAAATATATCTGAGAACTAATATTTAAAGCCTGGTATTGAATTGTTTAGAGTTGAAGATGGTTCAGACATATTGACATTGTTTCACCTCCTTTTATTCAAAGTTTAGTTCAAATATCAACTGCTTCTCAGCTATACAATCCAATTGTAATCTATAATACAATAAATGCAAAAAAATCATACTGCACTGCTGATAAATACCTACCCTTTCCTCATATGTTAATGAATCTAGCTTTGTGGGTAGAAGGTAGAACTGCAGGCTAAGAAGCCAAAGGTTCTATCACAGATTGATTAATACAAATTCTCTTGAAGGAAAATTTTCATTTAATATAAAAACTAAGAGATTTCTACCTAGGCAAAAGGAAGGAGATTATGATGAAAAATAAATATTAGTTGGGCAAAATAAATGCTTTTTTCATCATTAGGCTTATTTGTGTGCCTACATGTGAAATCCATGACACCAACAGAAAATAAATAATATATTTTTCACAATGACTTAAAAATACAAAAGACTGACAACTGTTCTGCCTCCATCTTGAGACAAGTCATGGTTTCCCATTGCAAAAGAGGGGTAGGGATACATAATAATGTGTGTGGCAATGACTGAGGAAACCATTTTTTTTTTTTAAAACCTATCTACATTTTTTTTTAAAACTGTGGGTCATATTTTGTATCAGTAAAAATTAAGATATGAAATAAATCAAAGCAAAATTTATTTCATAAGTCATGGTCAATGTATTGATTGTTTTGAAATGTATGATGGTTTTCAACTCCCTAAGACATCCAAGTGGTCTGAGTTACATTGTAAACAAATCAATCCTTTTAAATGAAACATTCTACTACTCCTGGCAAAGATGGAATTACTACATTTAGAGGATGTTCACCCAGCTTTTTTACTTTGCCGCAAGTAAACAAATCACAGATATGACACAAAACAATTTTTGTTTAATAGCTGAACATTCTATCTTCACAAAATATACCTCAAACAAATTAAAGTAGATCAAGCATCAAGTAGAGGAAAGAATTATGGAATTATCTTGTAATTTACATTTCTAAAACAAATACCAGCACAAGTCTAAATATGCAAATTAGTCTGCAGTTAAAAGAGTGGTTGCAGACCTTAACGAGCTGTTGGACTTGGCTGATCGAAAGGAAGCATGGCTCCAACAAGACAGCTCTCAATGGAAAGAATTATAAAACACCTTCGAGAAGAATATCCAACACAGATTGTGACAAAAGATGTTGATTGTTTCCAATCAGCTGTGTCTAAAACTTGGTTAAAAAAATAAACAAAATGGGAACATTATAAAAGGGAAACATACGAGTAGACTACAGAAAACATCAAAGCCTCAGGACAGAAAACTCAAAGCAATATGCCTTGCTCAACAAAACAAATGGGTGGAAACAAGAGTCAGTGTTTGTGACAGAACTGTAAGAAATCAGCTGAATGAAATGGGATTTACATACAGAAAAGCCAAATAAAAACCAGAACTAGTACCTAAACAGAAGAAAACAAGGTTACAATGGGCTAAAGAGAAGCAATCATGAAGTGTGGATGATTGGAAGAAAGTGATATACAGTGATGAATCACGAATCTGTATAGGCCAAGGTGATAATGCTGGAAACTTTATCTGGTGCTATTCCAATGAAACATATAAAGATGACTGTCTTAAGAAAAGAAGCAAATTTCCCGATTCATTTATGATATGGGGTTGTATGTCAAGTAAAGGACATGGGGAGATGGCAATCATTACCTCAACAGTCAATGCATAGGTGTACATCGAAATTATGGACACTTTTCTCATTTCATCAATAGAAAATAGTTTTGGTGATGATAATACATCTTGTCACAGAGCAAAGAGTATTAAAGCTTTTCTTCAGGAAAGGCATATCAACTCAAATGACATGGCCAGCAAACAGCCTGGATCTCAATCTGATTAGAAATTTATGGTGGAAGTTTTTATAAATGGTTCATGACAAGGCTCTATCATGCAAAGCTGATCTGTTCACCACTTTTTGAGAGAATTGGAACAAGTTTGGAGAAACAATTTGTCATCATTAATGAAGTCCATACCTAAAAGAATTCAGACCAAATTAAAAGCCTGAGGAGGAGCAGCAAAGTACTAACTGTGATTTTTGATCTGGAAAAAAATGTGCCATTAATTTTTTTAAATTAATCTAATTTGTTTGAGGTAAATTTCATGAAGCCAGAATGTTCAGCTATTAAACAAAAATTGTTTTGTGTCATATTTGCTGCAAAGTAAAAAAAAAAGCTGGGTGAACATTCACTAAGTATACTGATTCCATAATTTTTGCTAGTGGTAGTAGTAAACAAATTCAAAGCCAATTGTCATCTGATACTTTCTGAATAACAAACAAGATTTTTTAATCATTAAAAATAAGTAATTCTCAGTGTTTGATATTTGTGAGAATTTAAAAAAACTTTTTCATGTTACATCATTCTTTGTCAACAGGAACTTACCTACGCACCTCTTTTGCCTATTGAATCACTAAAATGTACAAAACAAGCAGTTTTGATGACTGGTCGAAAATGAATTCCTCTACTTTGCAGGATGTCATTTTAACTGTGGAAATGCAAATTGGTGTATTATTAGAGGTTTTCAATGGAAATTAATTTCAAATAACAGCACTATGATGATTTTCAGCTGTTCCTTCTATCTAAATAGCTGAGCTTTTTTATCCAGGGCTTTGTCCTTGTTGCTTATTTTTACTCTTTTATATGAGTGCCTTTTGCATATTGATGCTTTCATTACATCAGCAAACAGAATCTTAACATGCTTCCGTCTCTTTCACAAAGATAAAAGCAAAAACACTAACATTTTTTTCAACCTGTTTTTTTTTCTTGTAACATATAACTTATCCTGTTTTGAAAGAAGTGTTTATAAAGCTGATAAAAATTCATCAGATTTCTTGTTCAACCTCATAAGCCTGAGGTTAATTATAAAAGTATGAACAAAAAACAACTGAAACAAATTTAAAACACTTTTTCTTGGAATTACATGATTGCATTTTACATTTTGTCACAAACAGTGCTGATTCCTTTATACAATGCTGTAATATAGTAGTAACTAGGTTTTGGTTTTATCAGCCAAATACAAGAAAATATTAACTGATGAAGAGATATTTCAAAGTTATGGTTTCATTGTCGTTGTTTACTAACCAGCTTCATTTTTTAAAACTGAAAATTCTAATAAAGAAGATAACAAGACGAGAAATAAGAGATTTTGCCAAGCAAAATTTGATATTTTTCTACAAGGAATGAAACCTTTCAGAAACTCTCAATTCATAAAATAAGCAATGTATATGTAAACCAATTTGGTTAAAATAAAATAAAACATACTGCAGACAAAACAAACATTCACTCTTATCTTGTGGATATTAAATTGCACTATGAAGGTATAGTTTTTGTTCTAGGTTGGCATGTATATCTTGAAGTATCTGATACAATATACATTTGCCTTAATCTATTATTTTGTATTTTAGAGCCTTTGCTTTGAAGCACCTAAATACTTCAGCTAGATTTATTAAGCTCAAATCACCTTAAAAGAAGATAATACTGTACTATATTTAGTGCTTGTGTAAAAAATAAGCAAAGTTGACAAAAATAGTTGCATATATTCTCAAACCAGTGCAATTTCCGAACCAGTGGAAGAGGTTTGTGTTTCAGCCTGGGTAAAAAGCTAGGATATTGAATGCTGATATGCAAGACAGGCAGCCCTCCCCACTTGGAAGATTGACACAACACAATCTTCCTAACCATGGCATAAAGGTATGTTGTATTCATGCAATTATTAATTTTAAAAATTCTGAAGTCAAAGGAAGAAACTGTTTGATGGATGGAAAGGAGCAATTAGTTATTTCTGAATTTTAGGACTCTTCTCATTTTAGGGATTAAAGCTTGAATAACTATTGAGTTATAGTGATATTAACTGCACAATATAACTATTATAGTATGATAAAGAAAATGATTTCAATGTATAGAATACATTGAATTTGGGATGAAAGACATGCAAGCAAAGAGCTGAAGTAATAATTGTAAAGATTAGAATCAAAAATTCTAAATTTTGCTTTTCTTACTTTTCTATGATAATTTAAAGCCAGTTAAAAACCCTCAGTAATAACAGAAATCTCTTCCAATATCCTGAAAGCACTGCTCTATAGATGCTGCAATCTTTTAACTAATCAGCCACCAAATTAGTTGATGATTTGGTTAAAGTTTTCATACAACTCTTAGTCTCTTTCTGTTCTAATTCACCAATAGGTTTTGGCTTATACAACAGCCTGTCTAATGTAAAAAATAGTAAGATAGAAAATGATATAGTATAATTTGTTAAAGAAATAAACTAACTTAGTAATTATAAAGAAATGAAGATTCAATTATGATAATGCTATTTTTTAAAAAATAAATTATATATATATATATATATGTTGTCAAATCCACATACAGCGCTGTTTCGTCGTCTTATGACTCATCAGTGTGGCTACAGACTATAAGTACCTTGGTGCCTCGAGCTAGGATTGAAACCGGACCTATATATATATATTTTTATATAAATGATATATATGAAAACCATAGTCACCAAGTTTGTTCGTTCACGTCATGGTGAAGACATAAGTTTTACTCTCTTCCTCACTTTAAAGCTAATTAAAGAGAGGAAGACATGTGACTGTATATGGCCAACATCTAAAGTGTGACTGACTGCTGTAGCTGACACACAGACACAGCAAACTTACAGATAATGTGTGTAAGTTTGCTGTGTCTGCGTGTAAGTTGCAGCGAAACATAAGTTTTACTCTCTTCCTCTCTTTACAGCTGATTAAAGAGAGGGAGAGAGTGAGACTTATGTGACTGAAAACGATGTTTAAAATTAGAAATATTCTAAAATATTAATCTATCCATAGATAACATAACATTTTTGACGGGTACTATGCTAGTATATATTATCATCAATTTAAATATAAGACTAAGTGCTCAGAGAAACTTCCTTATCTGGCTGAAAGTTTACTTTCTCCGGATTTATTTAAAGCCTTACTTTCTTAGCATTAGGTTTCAAGCCATATATCTCATGTGATAGTTGAATATCTAAACACTAAGTTTATACCTTGAAGGTTAAATAGATATTATGTTTTGGTTATAGAAAACCACTCAACATTCACAAGAGAAACACAAAATCTTTTATAATTATCCAATGTTAAATACTAGTAATTTAAGTAAAAAAACAATGGTTGTAGATACTATTATATTATACATAAGTGTATTCCAATAATAATACTCCGATAAGCTTAAAATAATTCTATTTTTAGAAAAAAAATCTTTCCACTAAGATTCCTGCCTGGAATTTTAGGAGACCTTCAAAACATTAAACACCTCATTTCTTAGTTAAAAAAGGTGTTTTGGTACACAAAACATAACTATAGGAATACATAGTTCCATTTTTGACATTTTTGAACGAAACCGAATCTATGTAATTAATAAACCTTTCAAAACAGATAACTGAAAAGAAACTCTTTCATTGTTAATATTGTTGGCTTTTCTTTTCAGAACAATGGCAGCATACTTTTGCTCCTCTTGCCTTCCTGACAAACAATAATTGTGGCATTGCAACATGCTGAAGCTTCTTTGTGCCCTTAAAAGTGATTCACAGTTGCAACATCACCTGAGGATATTTTTCTATATCATATGATTAACATCTGTGTCAAAGTAGCTCAACCATATCATTTACAATTGTCCACTCCCTCATCCAAGAGATTCTCACAGATCTCATCCTTATTCTGCAAGTTAAAACATGTTGAAGTAAATGAGTTTAAAAAGTAGCAGAATGCATAAATTAACCAATGATGGGGCTTGAAATGTGTTGATAATTCTTTAAAAAAAAAACCATATTTAAAATCACTTACAGGAACATTAAAGATTTGTAGCGAGATTTAAAATCTAGAGAAATAATTCTATCAAGTTTTCTATTTGTAATGTGGTAATTTGTATGGAGAAATGTTCCTGTGAGAAGAAACACAAAAAAAAAAACATAGGTGAAAAGAGCAAAGTAATTATTAAAACAGTAAAAGAAATCAAAAAAAGATAGCTTGAGATACTGGGAAATTGTAAGATAGGAAAATGGCGACTGGAATGGAGCTCACAAATAACAATTTGATTCAACAAAGCAACCAATTCATTCAGAACTAAGTGAATGATGTACGAAAACAGCAGAAAGTATTGGAGATTGACAAACCCAAAGCTATAGCAATTCTTTTCTTTGTTACTTTAAAAGATTATACATTTATTTAATCCATAATGGAATAGTTTAGGTCATTAACTAGAGTTTAGAAACTTATACTTGATCCAAGGCAATAAGTACAAATTAAATTTCTCCTAATAAGCCAACAATTATCTTTTAGGTGAGGATTTTGAGCCTGTCAGTAATAACGGGTATTGGATTCAAGATTATGTATCAATTTCTGTAAACTTGGTTGAAAAGTAAACCATGATTTTATCGACAGATGATGATCATTGGTTAAACATAGAGACAATTTACCAGTCAAAACCAAAAACAGATAGAAAGACATTTGCTTTGAAAAAAGATCTCTTTATCCTTTCTTGAAGATTTAGCTGAGCTTTGATCCTTGAGCTTCCTACCAAATTTAGATAATTAAAAAGAAATGGGAAAAAATACAACATTGCATTTTGACAATTTTGCATATCAAAGTATCAGTATTTTTCTTTTTCAATAAAAAAAATCAAATAAGTCAAGAAATAGGAAATTATCTACAAAACCATAGTCACCTATATTTTAAAAAATGTATACTTTCCCAACCTCTTTAAGAACAGTAATCAGCTAGATAACATAGGTTTCCTGCTTAATTTTAAATAGTTGAAAGAAATATGCACGTTAGAGAACCAAAGTTCTCAGATTTCATTTCTCAGAAAAAAATATTTTTGTTATTATGTATCAATTCTGCAAAACTCTTCAACACCTAACATTTGGCTGTAATAATATATTCCACTTTTTAGACATGACCTTTTGACCAATGAGATCAAATATCTACTATAATATGTATGTAATTCACTGTTATCAATCTTGTCAGATGGTGATGAGTATACATTGGTGCCTAAGGCAAGAGTCATTCCTTTACTGACCCAAGAATGTCAGACACTGACACAAAAATTGACGAATGGTAAGGGTTTAAAAGACATACAAACTATTTTCCTTTTTATATCCCTCTGTGAATAATGAGGAGAAAAATATGCCCTTAAAGTATGCTTTAACTCATTCTTTCTTTTTGAGCAGGGTTCAAGAGCATATTCAGGGTGCAAAAATAACTCCAAACAAAATTGATATTACAATGCATCAAAATGATGATATATTAAAATATTACCTTAGCCATTGGATAATTTAAAAATAAAGGTTAAAAGAAATTACTAAAAAAAAAAATTTCTTTTAGATAAATTGTAGAAAAAAGTATCATGCATCTTGTTGATATTTATTCACAGCATGAAATGGAGAGAAAGAGAGGGTAAAATGAAAGAAGGAAATTTAACTATTAGATTCATGAACCGCTTGAAACATCTCTGGGTCTCTTAAATGAATAGAATCTTTAAAAAATTGAACTGTTTCAGAACTGAATTAAAGAAAATCTTTTAAATTACCAAAAAGTGCAAGGGAAGTAACTTTAATCAGAAGTTACTCCCTTGATTTAACATTTAAAATCCCTAAAGTGAATTTAAGAGTTAAGTGGAATTTAGGCAATATGCACATATTGAATAAATAAAAATTGATTCCATTTGATAACATATAAATTTCAGAAAGGAGCAATCACAAAAAGCTATTTCACTATAAAACAAGTTACATTATTTCAATTTGATGAAATAAGATTAAAACAGCAATATATACTAAATGTATATGCATTATATTCAATAAAAGTCACATTTAGGTTCACAATGTCATCCATTAAGCATAAATAAAAGCTTAAGACATTTGCTTACAAGAGATTCAAATCCAATACCAGAACAAAAAACTCCAGTTCAACATTATGCAGCGATAATTCTGAAAGTAAATACCTAAAGATTTTTGGTTTTATATATTAAAGATCAGAATATTCATAGGTGCTTAAAGCTAATCATAAATGATACAATTTGTTAATCTACTAAACTTCATTTAATGTAATTGGGATTTAAAGATATTAGTAATCTTTAAAAATACATTGTGAAGGAAAACTAGGTCATTATATACTATAGTATTTCTTTTCTAAGTCAGCTACAAATAAATGCAATTATTTTCAAATTCTTGATTGTATTATCTTATCTTGATGCCAAATATACAAGCAGAAACATAATAACAGAATTTTAAGATGATAGTGTGAAAATTACAGACAACAGTTTATCATTGGATATCTGGATGACTAGGTTTATGCCAGGGTGAATTACTAACTAATTATATTATTGTTATCAATTATGCTAATTTATTATATTAGGGATCAGTATCTAATTACAGCATCTGTGCTGAGATGTAGCAAATATAGTAGTTAGCAAGTAAAACAATAACGGTAACTAGCAAGATTACCAGATCCACACCTAGGTTTACAAAATTACATAGGGATAGAATAGAGAAGGTGTCAGTACATGCATTTCTCACTGAAAGAAAGAAGAAATTGCATGGTTTAAACTTCTGTAAAATCTTAACATAATTTTCCGAAGATAGTCTGTAAAATTTGCATTACTTCTTGCTTTATAGTAAACTATGAACATTTGGTTTAAACTAGACACCATCTCTTTACTATCTATCTACCCACCGAACATATCAGCAACATTTAGTTCAAATTGGTCAATTAGGCTATTCAGACAATTCAACGGAGACAGACGTCTGCATTTTGAGGTATATATAGAACAATATAAATCAAAAACTTAAAATAAAAATTTAGTAGGGTTCTAGTTATATTTAACATATTCATATCTTGCAGAAAGTATTGCAAATCTTGGAAGTCCCACTTGCATTGACCATATTTTTTTGCTTCAAGGAAAAAGACAAGACTCTGGGAACACAAAAACGAATGATTTTACCTCAACATTTATTACCAAATGGTCATATTATTGAATACCCTTCAAAAACTGCTACATCATCTGGTTAACCACATGTTTATACATTCTGCTTTCTGTATACATGTTATTTTTGACAGATATTTATTCTTGTGAGCTCACTGAAACTTGTAAGGCTATACATAAATG
>VCCN01005798.1:7726273-7738282 GCA_006491835.1 Architeuthis dux
AGAGGTAACAACATAAACATTCTTCATCCATTATTGTTATACTGAAACACCAGTTTTGTTCTAAGATTTAGTTTTTGAAGAAACATTGGAAAAGTAAACAATGAAAAAGTAAAATTTTATGCTGAGTTTTTACTGGTTTGATAACAAATATAGAATAAGAGAGAAACTTTATAGCAATACCATACTTATATTTTTTATTTGTGCACAATAATTTTTCATGCTTACAAATTGAAGCAGTCATAATTGCTAATCAGTAAAGCTGAAACCACAGAATATTGTATTAGGTTATATTCAATGGATTCATGACCATTCATGTATCAGTCCTATCAAGATGAATTTAAGTAAGTGTGTATTATATTGTAAATCTGGCTATTTTACTGTTGTATTTCATTTTTCAGATGATCCATTCATCATAAATTTTGTTTGTTCACTCTTTAGAATATGTTGTCTGTGGAGCAAGCATAACTATACTTTTTCTGTGAGTTTAAATTTAGACACAATGCAGTTGAAAAAGAGAGAAGCATCAATTTGGCATTTGGGGGAGGAACTGCTGAAAATAATACAAATGGAGGTTTCAGAAATGTTATTCCAGAGATGAGAACATTAAAAATAAGCCATAACCATCATCAATGACAAATTGTGGAAAGATAACCCTAGAACAACAATTCAATCTCTTCTAACAAACCTTGAAGTTTCTCCTATAACTGTTTTTGTCATTTGGCTATGATAGGGAAGATGGACAAAAAATTGAACAAATGAATTCCACATGAACTGACAGAAAAATCAGAAACTGCATTGTTTTGAGGAGTGCTCATCATGGTTCACTCATAACAATAATGGTACATTTTTTAAGTGAATAATTACTTACAATGAGAAATGGATCCTTAAAAATAATTGTAAATGCATATTTTGATTAAAAGTATATTCTTTTTGTTTAAAATATGTTTTAATTTTCCCTATCAAAATCCAACATTTCATGGGCTACAACTTAATGAAATTATCACTTGGCATTAAAAAAAAAGATTTATCACTGCCAAATTTTAATGGGTTTATTAATCTTTAAATAAGTTAAAACATTTGTTTAAACCAATTGTAATTTATATGATACACAAACAATATAGATTTTCTAGAGACTGATGATTTTAAGTGTACTCATTTACCTGCAACTTCTAACTACCAACATAATTCAAAAGCCTAAATCAAGAAAAGTTATTGGTACATATTTACATTTCAGAATAGCCATCTCCACATTATATCCACATCCAAGATTTCAAAGAGAATAAGAGAACTTTTCACTTTTTATTCTACAATTCAAAATTATCATTTGCTATTAACATGCATAATTTCATGCATTATATTTTGACTTTACTAATTTCAAAACTTAGGTAGCAACAACAGAAAAAAAGGTCAGTGTTGTTTGTGCAAGTGAAATGCTTGTACTAAAAAATTAGAACTCAGATACTCAGTTATTTCCCTTTTATGTTTGAACTTATATTAAAAATAAGTTAATTTCTTTTTTCTTGATAGACTTTAAAGTCATGGAATTTGAGAGCAGAATCTGCCTCGTTCTACCTCAAATAGGACTTTAAGCGCCACGTCGCCAAATTGCAACATTCCTCCCTCCCCACTCAGTTGGTAGATGATATGTACAAAAATAAGGCTAGAAATCTGCTGCACAGATGACCAATAGGTGGCACACATATATTGGCAAAATTCCGAAGTAAAATACTGCAGTGGTTCTATTCAGATTTTTGCCATAATTTCAAAGTAAAAAGTGCTGGTGTTTTGTAAAATGGTAAGAAAGTTGTACTAAAAATTCAAAAATCAAAGATGGCCGCCACCGTTTCTCTATTTCTTGTAATTTTACAAAATATTTGGCACAAGGCCATTTGTCTATTCTACTCTTAACTAGTTTCATTCCTGACCCATTCGTTCTTGTAATAATCCTTTATTTTCAGATTATGACATCATCATATGCAAATTAGGTAATAATATTTGTTTCCACCATAAACCTTGTGCCATACTGATCATTTCATTTCTATATAGAAAAACTTCTATCATGAACCATTCTCCCTCTACAGTCCTTCAAAAAACACAAAGTCAAATTTACGAAATTGTCCTCAAAAACTTGGCGCTTAATGGGTTAAGAATCAGCCTAGGTTTCCCCTATTTCTTACCTCATTGAGTGAATAACAACTGATGATAAAACTTGATTTTAGTAACAAATGAAATGAGAAAATGAAATAAACAGTATTTTTTTTTAGCTTTTCCTTCTATCACATACTTAATCAATAGGTGTTAAATTTGGGTTAGGATTTATATTTATTTGTGTGCATAGCCACATTACTATGGCCATAAATACATTTGAAATGGTTTCTCTGTTGCTCTAATATGATTAGGGTAAAACAAAAATCTTATTTATTATCACTCTCAAAAACTCTGGCAATGCTTTGTATGCACACACATCAAATTTTAAAAGTCTGATACAGAGAAAAATAATTTATTATTTGACTTTATTTCAAGTCAAATCATCAATTATGTCTTTCCAATCACAATAGTAATGAAAAGATAAAGATTTATCTAATTTTTAGATATTTCTTTTTCGGCTTGAATCAAAACAAACTATATTTATACCAAAATGGATACATAAAGAAAATAAAGCATACTACCATATGAGCCACAAGACATACCATATTCTTCATTGAAAAGAAAATAATACTTTCAGATTATGACAGAAAGTCAATATTTTTTAGCCACAATAGTTTTCAGAAATTGCCTCTAAAAGAGCAAAAAATCCTAGAGAACACCATCAGAATCCATGAATTATATCATAAATAAGAGAAAAGTTAGAATATTTCCTTAAACCAAGACAAGTTGTACCCTGAAACTGATACAAGGCTTGCACAAAAATAAGCTAGTCACAACCAGATCAATTCATCACTCATCTTTCAGAAGATACCATTGGGATTATTATGCTTTCATAACCCTCATCTACAACTCTTTAATATATATCCAAATTGAATGCCACAGCAAAAACAACGTTCTGTATTAGGGGGCTTGGTCAGGATAATATATTGATATGAATGGTTAAGGGGAGGAAAAATAAAAGAGCCATATTGCAAGTATTAAAAAAGAAGTGCAAAAAAACATTTCTTATTGAGGAAAGAAAAACAAAGAAAAAGTTGGGTCCAACATTGGGATAAAGAAATTCAATCAGAAGTCATTTGATCACCTGACAAGACGCAGAGTTCTTTTTTCGATTAATGATTGTTACTTCCTACCGAGAAAAGAGCTAATAGCCTTCAATATGATAGATTTAAAAACACTGATATTTTGCAGTAAAAAAAAAACAAAAAAAACAAAGTGAGCAATATTTTTTCTTTCTTTTAATACTTGAAAAAAAATAAAGAAAATATATTTCACAAAAAAAGAACCGAAATGAAGATTACTGATAAGGAGATACAGACCTGAGAGAACAAATACTTATTGGCAATTTTATAGTCTAAAAACTGTTAGATAAGTAGTCTTATTCGTCAAATGTGATAAGTAATTATATAGCACACCATGTTAATCGGAGGCAAGATAAAGTAAAAACAGAGAGAATTATTACTTTATTCCATTTATAAACATCAATCAGTTACGTTTCTTGGGGATACATTCCTATTGAATATCAATCTATATCTGTATCTTTTAAGAGGAAAAAGACAAAGTGGGTTACAAAGAGATAAAACAAGGAAGGGAGAAAAAGAATAGAAAAACAGTCTGAAAAATGAAATAAAACTAAACGTTGTACTCATGACTTATGGAAAATGGTTTCCATTGCATGATGAGACAATAAAGTCTGACAAGAGTATCACAAGTATTACATCAATTATTTTATCTCAGTGAAATATTGGTAGGAAAGAAAAAGAAATTCTCTTGTATATATGAATATTTAAAATGTTGAAACTGAAAAAGGGTTGAAAAATCTGACACAAAAGTAATTCATATGAAAACATAATCAACTAGCATTCCAAGGGAACTTATGAATCACACCAACTATATATGCTTCTTTTTACCTTGTAAATTAGCAGTGGTGGTGGGCAGTGATCACTAAAAACTTCAAATTTTCAAAAAGTAAGTGAGAATGCTGCTGGACACAAACTAAGGTTTCAATTTGGCATAAACTTACATTGTAAATTGAACCCCCCTCTAAAAACCTATTTATGATGGGAATTTAAATCCTACTCATTAGAGGGGTGTGTGTGTGAAATTTCAAGTTTCTATTATGAACGGTTAGGGCTGGGTGACATACATTGATAGATACATATAAATGTCAGAAAGCATGAATAACCTATACCCAGCAACAGTATTTAAACCAGTGTTGTGGGTAGCAGTGATTATTGATTCCAAGTAACTTTCTTTCCGGAGATGATTGTGATGACAAAAAACTGCTGCTTTTACAAGATTTTCAAATTCAATTTTGACATAAATGATAAAGCGTAATGCTTGCATTAGGCCTTTGGCAAGTCTTTCATACCTCATTGAGTTAAGGCTACTCATGTTCCTGTAATATTCACAATATCTAAGAATGAAGATATTTACAACAGCTTTGTTCTTTAGTGTCACTTCATACTAATGCTCTTGGGAAAGGCATGAATCCAAATGAGATCTCTTAACAAAATATCTTGCTACTCGTATGCCAGGATGGTTGACGAAAAAAGAAGTGAGTATGTGAGCCCTTGGGAAAACAATTCTCTCATAACTACCTTACCTACCTAGGCAGTCCCAACCAAAGTTTTTACTCCCATAGTCAACTTTAGCATGGTCTAATCAATTCTTGAATCAGTGCTTGAAAATCTAATATCTACTGAACATAATTGAAAATGAATTATATTGCCCTGTCTTGAAAGGCAACTTAGTTATAGTTATTGAGAATATATACCTTTCAAATAGGAGGTAGTTCATAATTTGCTGCATTTAAGAAACAATAGCAGTAGTCTTTCAGCACGTAAAATACATTGAATTGTTAACAGCACTTTTAATTAACAGCAGCAATTTTATTACTTGGAAACAGAGCAGGAAAACTGTGTATTGAACCACTTCATATATGGAAAGAAAAAAAGCCTACAACTGAATCTCTAGCTATGGGTATTAAGGAAACATCTTTCAAGCTTGAATTTTCATGTAATGTTTCAAAATGTTAAACACTAGAGGCTTACACAACTAGATACTTCCCCTTAAAATGACAAGACATATTTTTGCTCTCTTTCCCTGATAATTGTTGTGAACCAACTTTTAGAATATGGTTTCCCGACCATTGCCAACATTTGGAATTTTATGCACAATTGTGAATGACGCCACCTTTCAACGCAACTTGTTCGATATTAATAATCATAAGTATATTGAGTTTTTAAGAAATTATTATTAATTTTAGATACAACAGCAAGAACTGATATAATTCAAATTTATTGAGTGAATAAATTTATAAAAGCAGGCTATAATGTTCTAATATTCTAGGATGGTCAGTGACTCAAATAGGCTGGGTCTTAATAAGCTATTTATATTTAAAATATTCAAAGAAAAGCTAAAGTTTTCATAATGTGTCCAAATTGAAGTGACAAAATCAATAAACAGGTTTGGTTAGTCATTCAATAGAAACTGTTATGTGACTCACTTCTTTTCACAGCATGCCATGTTAGGGGTGATCAATTAGAAAATTGGAAAAAGGGTGATTAATGAATAAGTTACTTCTCTCATCTTTTGTTGGGCAGTGATCACAGAAAAAAGTCTGAATTTTCAAAAAATATACGTGAATGGTACCGGACAAAAACTAAGGGAATAATTTAGCCGAAACTTACATTCTAAATTTAATCCCCCCTCTAAAAACCTATTTAGGGAGGGAATTTTTTTTAAAAAAAGAAAGTTTTTTTTTCTAGACATAATAAATAAATAAAATCTTCAGCCCTCTAACTGCATTCGTGTGACCTGTACATGTGATACATAGCCAGCCAGACCAACTTAAAAACTGAAGAAACCTATGTTGACAGTTTTAGTTGACGGTTTCTAATAAGAAACAATAAATCCTACCACACACCAAACCATATTTAGAAATATTAGTTATCTTTGTACATCTGTAATTAATTTCCTCATTTTGAATAAATAATGAATTTGTCTTTATATTCTCCAATTATTATAAGTTTTAAATGTAACTGAGCTTTGCATGGGTAACTCCTATGCCACATGCCTTCTTGATGATTTTACTCTTTACAGATCAAAATCTTTTGACTAAGAAAATCAAATAATAAAGAAATTTGAAAAAATAGTATATGTAATTACAACCAAAAAGTTTACATCTTGAAATCATATGCAGTTTACGGGTATTATTACTTTTAAAAAGTGCAAGAATTTTCCTCTTAAATGTTTAATCCTATTTTATTCAAACTCAAGTATAGGCATTTACTTAGCAAAGATTAACAATGCAACCAAACCAAGTCAATATTCGCCTAAATCTTCCTTATTCTAAAAACCTATTTATTTTCCATTTTGTGGACAAGGGATTTTGTACTTAGACCAACTCTATACAAGTTGTGGTAAAACCATTTAATACTGAGAAAAAACAAGAGAAACATAGAATATAAAAACTATAAAGTAATATTAGAAAGAAAGGTTAAAGGAAATAAAATAGTTACACTAAATGTTGTTGTTCAGTATACAAAATTATTTCAATAGGATTTTATTACATTAGCAAAAGCACCCACATAACAAATGTATTGATTGACACCATAAAACTTGTGTGGAGCCAACAATTCGCAAAAATGGCTCTTTTTTTATTTCCAGAATTTAATCCAAAAGAGGTGGCCTATTGAATTTTTTAAAAACATTATCTTCGTTGTTATTAATTTTTGTTAGGTTTCTTTTTTCTTTTAGCTGGTTAATCAGCCTGAATTGTTATCACTTTTTGTAAAAACTGTTATTTTTAGGCTCATTCAATGAATGTCAGCTTTGCTTCATCATTTTTAACTGTTAATGCAGACTGACCTCTTGTGAAATATTTAGATCGCACATCACAGTTTTTGGGGGATTTTTTTGTTACTTTAAATATTCTATTTTTGTTTGAAATGGAAAAATTTTTTTTTTTAAAAAGGAGGCATGCCATAGCATGTTGCCAAAACAAAAAGTAAATAGCACACATATATGAAGATAAGCATATACTGCAAATCAGTGTTGAAGTCAGATGGACACAATGCAAAAATTGGGTTTAGCTTTTAGGTATAGCTCAATGATTGCAACATTTAACTGAAGTCTGCAGGATCCTAATCACGCAAGCTTTTGGGTGATTTAAAAATCATATTTCAGAGTAAAAGCTGCTATAGACAGCTCTTAACTTTGCAATGAACATTTATCTTTAAAAGCAAATAAACACCATCACACTGTAAAACACTGTTAACACAATAAGCTGACATATCAGTGAGTAATCCTGATTGGTTTATCAGGGTTTAAAGTATATAGCACAAAAATAAAAATAATTTTAAAAAAAACGCTGATATGAATCTCACATTAATTCACTTGACAACTATGATTGTCTACAATTGTTAATTGAATGTTGCATTCAAAATATAAGCGTTGTATGTAAGTTTTAAAAACCTACTTCTGAGTATGTTTGAATTCAGTGAAGTATAACAATGAAAATACAGAATACTCTTACATTAAGAAAATCAAGCTGATCTGTATGTTATGTAGGAATTTAAAGAATATTTATAATATAAAATATATAATAAACTAGGCACAGGTTGGTCAGCAACCAAGTTATATTGGCCTTTGTTTTTGTCTAAAAATGAGCAATACAGTTTTACAGGCTTTTTTTTATAACAAATAACGGAAATAGCAGGCATGTACAGTCAATCAGTTCTGAACACCTGCCCGATATGGTTGCTTTTGGAAACATATTCCATGCTGCTGTCGTTTCTGACAGTTTCTGTAACTTACTTTTAAGGTGGTCATCACTAATGCATACAAATATCCGTAAGGAATAAATAGAACCGAAATCTGTGTTTTAGTTACAATAAGTCTTTTAAAAATATGCATATGAAACCAAGAGAAATATTTACATTTATAGTGAATTATTTCAAATAGAAATTATTTCTGTAATTAAAGTTATGATTTCAAATCTGTTTATCCTCATTTTTCAGCCTTGTTCTTCAATGTGAACTAAAGTAAATAAATGAGTATATATAATTGCTTTAGGTTACAATGAGTTTGCTCTTATTTATCAAAATATAAGTAGAACTTTTAGAAAAAATGTTGTTGGCTAAAACTGATATTATGGTTGTTAATCATACTAGTTTTTCTAATAAGTGACATCTTTGATTAGCAGATAGTATATTCTACTATTACAAATTATTTTGTTATATATAAATGGATAAATATCTGAATTGCTGAAGAAAAAGTCCAGAGACGAGTAACTAAGTTATTACCGGATTTAAAAAGTATGAGTTATGAGGATAGGCTAAAAGTATTAGGGTTAACATTGTTAGAAAATAGGAGGGATCGGGGAGACTTTTAAGATTATGCATGGTTTAGAAGTAGTAAACCCTGATGTATTTTTTACTAGAAGTAGGTACAAGGGACTGAGAGGCCACACATATATGGTAGAAGCAAATAGAAGTAGATTGAATATCAGAAAATTCTTTTTTAGCAATAGAGTGGTAGGACTTTGGAATAGATTACCGGAATATGTAGTGCTATCATCAGATGTAAATGATTTTAAGAAGAATTATGATGTGTATTACACCACCACAAAATGTTTGAGGCCCTAGACATTGTGTAAATATGATTGTTATGATTGGTGCTTGTATATACAAATTGTATACTTTTTTTCTCACTGAAATGAAATGTTCTAAAAAATATTCTACATAAGGTTTTTTTAAGTTGATATCACATGGCATTTATATGAAATATAAAAGATGATTAAAATCTTAAAGCTTATGTAGCTGCAGCATAAGCATTTCATATTAGTTGCTTTCTATCAATTATCAACTTGAGTAGCTGATTTTAAACAAAGTTTCAAATTGCCCTCAATTTGTTGAAGAGATCAGTCTCAGCAAAATAAATAACTGTTTGTTTTAGTGGTTTGAAAATCTTTTTTTTAAATGGGGGTATAATTCCATAAAAATATAAAGTTTACACACTGGTGAATCTATCACAGATAATTCCTAAATAGGATATAATTAATATTACATGCAATAAATTTCACTATATTATCCTTGTCTTTTATCAATATTTGGCTCTGCTATTATCTTCAGAGTTTAAAATAAAAGCTGATCTGTTATTTTGGTCCAATCACAATGAATCTGATCAAGACAGCCAACAGAGTCAAGGATAGCAATCTCAAAATATCAGAGTATAATAGAGATGCACTATATTATAAATGAACAAGCGACATAATTAGTAATAATGATGATTACAGTCCATTAATTTATGTACAGAATATCTTGAAATGAAAAGGGAAATGATATTTATAGATAACATTGAATATAAGTTTATATGTTTATGCATGCTGAATTGTACAAATTCTGTGCAAGGAAGTTATTTTGAATGAAAATTGATCTCACTTCCTTATTCTGTGGAGACAGTATTATGTGTGGTGCCACTATTTGTCAATTCTGGAGCACAGAGGTATTTGCTTGGCACAGGGAAGCACACAAACGGCAGTAATGAAAATGTGCACAAGAGAGCAATAATTGAAAAGAATCTCAACGATTCCCTAATCTAATAATTTTACAATTTTATAATATAACAATTACACAAGTTCAAATGCAACAATTTGTATGACTTGTTGCTCAGAGCACTTTTTCAGAAAAAATTTAATCACTGATCATTATTGGTGACTCAATTAACACTTTCGCCTCTTTTTCGTTATGCACTCAACATGTTAGTGACTGATTACAGCTACTGAACAGAGAAAAATGATATCATATTTGATGATGTTTTAAATGCTAACAAACTACAAAACATACCAAGTTATAATAATATTGTTACCTATTTTCAAATACAACATTTCAAACTTCACGAAAAGCAGTTGAAAACTCATATTGTTAGAAGTTTATACCAGAAAATTTATTCAAATTTTGTATATCATATTTTATATCAAGATTTGATATAATAGAGATCCCAGAAAACAATCTATTCAAAAATTACTTAACTACTTGACCCTTGTAGGAATTGAAAAAAGTTTGTTTTTTTAACCTGTGTAAATTTAAAAATAAAAAAATAAAACTATTTGAAATATGATTGTCAGATGATGGTTATGTCAGCTATGCTATGTAGTGAACACATCTTTATTTCTTCCTTTCTCTTATAATAGACAAGTAGAATTACATTTAATGAAAGAATTTGAAAAAGCAATAGGTCATCCATAATTTACCTTCCTGAACTTATTGAGATATAAATAAGCAGGTAGTATACAATATATATATATACATATGTAGAGAGAGAGAGAGGTATAGATATAGTACCACTATTTTTAAACAAGAGACTTTATTCAACAATCTAAACAATTCAAGAATATTTATTATGCAGATTAAAATTTGGTGGACTTGCCATTAGTAGATCTTAACTCTTAAATTCATATAAAGAAAATAGAATGTCAATTTCAAGGGAAATAACTTCCGATTAAAATTATCTCCCTTTTGTGAATTTTTTTATTTCCTTTTATTCAATTCATAGAAGAGTTCCACAGTCAAGTACAAGTAGTTTCAAGTGGTTTATGAATTTAAGAATTATCTATCTTGTATAGAATATATCTGCTATCTTTGTATATGATTAAGCTGCATTCAAAATACAAAGCAAATGTTTTGCAGAAAACTTTCTGGGGATTTTCCACAGTCCCAAATAACCTAGACAAGTTCAAAAGGATTCATGTCAGAAAACTGAATTGGCCAAGAGAGTTGCTTAACTCTTAGATTCATAGACAGTGGAACTCTTCGATGAATAGGATAAAAAAAAAATTGGAACTCTTTTGTGAATTGAATTAAAGAAAAAGAAAAAGAAAAATTAGCAAAAAGTGCAAGGGAGAAAACTTTAATCAGCAGTTACTCCCTTTGAATAACTTTTTGAATTCGCTAGAATGAATTTAAGAGTTAATATCTTTTTGGGTCTGCCATTCTCAAATATTTTTACTGTATGGCATGGAGCTCCATCCTCGATGAAAAGGGAGCTTTTGTGTTCAAATAACCATCAGTGAATATTGGGAGAAGTCCATCTGGCCGAATGGACATGTATTTTTATAAATTGATATTCCCCCATACACTCAAGAAGCTTTGAATGATCTATACTCCAAATTCCTCCCTACACAATATCTAAAAATCTGCTATGTTTGATTGTGGGTTGCAGGTGGTTGAAACAAAATTCTTGGCGAGGCAATCTCCACACCTATACTTGTCAACTGTTAGAACATTGAGCAAATGAGGACCCATATGAAAAGATGATTGTGTGCCAAAACTCCAAATTTTATCCATTTCAATTACCCACTGCTTTCTCTACTGAATGCTCACTGGTTTAAAAAGTGGCTTTCTTCTGACTGCACTGCAATGGGGATAACATATTACCATTATTGGGCAGATCTGTATACACTCTGCTACCTTGTAACAAGATTTATCTTTCAATTTACTGTCTCATCATACAAAGACACTTTTCTGATGGTCCCAATCAACCTAAATACGATACAGTATTGTCCTTTCCTTCCTTAGTAAATTGTACAATCATGTGATTCACAGTTGAAATTAGAATTCCTAATTTTGAAACTATTCCACCTCCAGATTGACCAAGTATAGACTTCTTTTTGAAATCTAACAATTCTACAAGTCTTGTGCTCCTGGAATATGAAGCATCATGAAATGATTATTTCTCTTGTGTTTTCACAGCAAATTGAGTAATTATCAGTATGTATATCTCTATTAAATGTCAAATCTGAGTACATGGTATCTGTTATGTCAACTCTCTCTCTCTCTCTCTATATATATATATATA
>VCCN01005798.1:7763368-7800295 GCA_006491835.1 Architeuthis dux
AAACATATATTTATAGAGATAGAATAGAAATTGATATGTGTGTGTGTCATCTGATATCACAATAGATCTGTCACATATCAATCTACCACAGCTGGATCTCCTCCCACTATTCTGATCATTCTGAGTGCGCATGCGCATGAAATGAAAAGAAAAGAAAATATCCACCATAAAGAAGGCCTATCTTTTTTCAATCCCTTGGAATGAAAAAAAAACAAGAAGGGAAGGAAAGAAAAATCTTAAAGTATATATATATCTATAACAAAATCAATTTCAAATGACAAAAAAGGGAAGGTAAAGCATAGAAGCAAAAGATTAAGAAAAAAAATCAAACAATAGGGCAAAAAGAGAAAGAAAGGTAATAACAAAAAAGAAAAGACAGACTAAAAGAAAGAAATTTTGGATAGATCCATCTAGTCCCAAGGACATATCCACAATGAAAGGAAGAGAAAGACAAAACATCAACACAGATTTTTCAAGAAAGAAACACCAACAATGAAATAGATGAAAAAAAAAAGCCTCCACTAACAAATAAATTTTTTTTCTTTCCCTATTTTCTTTCCTAAATTATACCCAAGCTGATTGTTTCAGCAAGAAAGTAAATCCAGTATAAACTATTTGGAGATTGTTTTTAATCCTTCATCTCAATAGTCACATAAAAATATCCAAGCCTCTATATATGAATAACTATGTATTTCTGTAGCAATTGTGTGCATATGTATTCATGAGCAGTCAAAGCATAAATGTCTACATTCTAATGACAACCAAGCTAGCAGTGCATGCACAAAGATTCTTATCTTTTCCTCTTCTGAATCCCTGTAATTCTAAATCTCTACACAAATTCACTAATTAAATGTAAATAGTAACAAAATAAATTGAACTTCCATTTTCAAATCACATATTCCAAAATTCTATTTACTTTTTTGTGTTTTAAAGTTGAAAAAGACATTTTTTAATAAAGATGGACAAAACTAGCCTTTGTTGAGTTTCCTTCAAAAGCCAGTTTTTATCTTGTGATTTTATAAGCATTCTTTTATCAAACAAATGCCTCGATTTTCATAACATCTTCTCTTGTTGTCTCTACAAATCTTTATAGGTATGTAACTAAACAAATAATGTATTTACTCTTTATTCATTATAACTTAGTTACACATAGAAGACATAGGCATAAACTTTAGACATTAGTTCAGTAGATGTTTTTTAATACTTCTCATGTTTATCATTCCATAATACAACAAAAGTTAGAGTTAGCAAAGACAGTGCTGACATCAAATAGAAAGAAAAACCGATAAAAATTATAGACATGTACGGATATAATGATTTTTAAGGTTTTTAAATATAAAACACATTTCTTTGTTCAAAGTCATTGTTACAAGAATGCCAAATTATCCAGAGCCAGCAAGGCCCTCCCTGAACCTATGAGTAGGATACCAAAATGTTCCTTAGGATGTCCTCTTTCAGAAAAAGATGGTCCCAAGAAAAACATTAGGAAGAACTACCTCATTTGCATAAAACAAAATGGCTGCCTGCACACACCAAAGAAAACAGAATTTCATATCTCATCTCCCAGTTGACATATCTGAGTACTTTAAAGGGCTAAATTAATTTATAGGTATTTCAGCATTTTATAGGCCAAAGTTTATGGATTGTGGATTTAATTCATGAAGATATATACATATAAATGTTAGAAAGAGAATTTTATCAGCTTTCCAACAGTGTATCTTGTCAATTTGTAACTGTTGGGCATGAAAAGTTGGGAGTCGAGATATGAAATTTTTGGTGTCTGCTGGTGGCCATTTTTGTTTCATGCAAATGAGGTAGTTCTTCCCATCTAATTTCTGAAAGAGGACATCCTAAGGAACATTTTGATACCCTACCTATAGGATCATGCTGACCCCCGAATTAAATGACTTTGTTAGAATCTAATACTGAAAAAGAATACACACAAAAACAATGAGGCATAGAACTTAAAATCACTGGGTATGGATCCGAAATAGTAAACAAAAATTGACTTTTAGTCAGGAAATCTTTTTCTGGTAATGTTCTAAAGCAATCATTTTCACTAAGGGTAAAAACTGGGTAAAAACCCAGAGAGGACTGTAAGATAAACTGATGAAATGTTGAATTAGAATATGAATAAGATCATTTTTTAGGAACAGTGTCCTTGATGATGGTTAAATAAAGCATGGCTTTAGAACTACAACCTTACTTTCAAAGTATTCAATTTATTGAAAACCTGACTCAATGGTCTGAATATAATGAGATGTTTTATAATGGAGTAAATGTCTGTTTGTTTATTCAGATTCACCCCTGAAAGCAAGTTATCAGGCAAAAACAATGATTGCAGACATTTCACACACACTGATAAAACTGCATGTTAAACATTGATATTGGAATCAAGCCTGTAATCTTTCATTCTCCAGAAATAATTCAATGCTATTATTTTTTATACTGCATAGAACTGGCTGCAAAAAATACTACTGAGATTAAAAATATTCAGAATAGAAAAATATTGATAAAAAACTGACTTTTTAAGATAATAGTGAATGTTTGTATCTATTCAGTTTTAAACTATGAAACTAAGGAAGGCTAGATGGCAGGATAGTTGAATAACTGGAGCTTGAGTCAGATTCTACATCATAATATTTGGGGAAGCAGAAAATGTTATTTCATCAAAAAAAAAAAATAACTAAATAAAATAATAGAAGAAATATTCTCTCATTTTTTGGCCCTAACATTTTAAAGTTATGTTTTGTTTTTTTCAATGGAATTTTTGTGAGAAAAGTATAGGAAAATTAACATTAAATTGAGATACTGAAAAAAAAAAAGTCATTCTTTAGGAGTAAGAATTGCATAGAATTTCTGCAAGTTTAAGCAAAATCAAAAGAAATGATACATTTGAATAAAGGACAAAATGTTCACAATTTGGAATGTTAATTTTATTTAGTACCTATTGTTATATATATAATTACTACTACATGTAGTAATATTAGATCCAAAGCCAATTATGTCCCCTTGCTGTGACGTCATTGGCTGCTGCTACTGATTAAGTATTAAAACATATCTTGTTCGATCAACACGTGTCTGTCTTGTTCTTTACATACATATTCCTGATCCATACCCATCTTCAATTACATAACATCATCAGCATATAATACCTATATTAATATAGACACTGTATTACATTGAATTAGATCACACAATCTAAATCTTGAAATCCAGATCAATTATGCTATATTAAAAGTAAAATGCTTTACTGATAGAACATATTTTTCTAACAGCTAAAAGCATAATATGGCAATTAGATTTGTTAATATAATGTTTTAGAAAAAATAAATAAAAACTTCAAAAATCATATTTTTCTCCATTTGAGAGAAATAACTTCACAAAGTCTATCAGGTTCTTTTAGAAGGTTTAAAATTTTTACTTTCTTAAAGAGGTTCTAAAAATCCTCAAGCAACAAGATGTGGCAGTTATAGGGAGGAAGGAATATTCAATATTTCTCCAAGTAAATCATGTCTATTAAGACATTAAAAATAGAAAGAATAAGCCCATCCAATGTTTGCTGAGTGTTTTTTTAAATAGAAATAGGGTTCATTTCTTACTAAAACTATGACACAGATCTATAAAAAGTTACAAATTAAACTTATGATTCCAACTTACATGTTCATGAAACCTTCAATTCATCCTGAAATTTAAACTCAAATTCTAATATTGATGGTGATATACAACATCTAAAGAATTAAATCAACATTTGATACACAAGCATACAATCTTTCCAAGGACAGATTTGAAGACTGGAAGCAATGTAGGATTGAAAGTTGAGGCTTTTAAAGATAGGAATGCCACCTACAGAGCAGCAGATTATTGCAAAACTCTTGGAATATGCTCAAGAATGCTATACATGCTTAAGTACATAGGCATCAGCTGTAGATTGATAATTTTACAGACTATTTGCAAGTGTAAGGTGTTTGATCCTCACTAGGAGCCCCACTATTGTGCCATTCAAATAGGGTACTAGAACAACTGTGTCCTGGTCATTTGCATCCCGAGCCACCATCTCTCTCGCTCGCTATACAGAAAAGAGTTGTATTTAGGGTTTCTGATTAAATTATACCTTTTTAGAGATATATTCTTCTATTTTAGTAACTTTACATAGGCTTTCATGAGTTTTATCGACATGAAATTACGCTGCGATTTGCCAATACATTCATACAGATGGGAGTCTTATTTGTAGTTTCCGTTTAAAATTACACCTTTTTAAAGATATAGTCTTCTATTTTAGTAACTTTACATAGGCTTTTGGTGACACTATTCCATTAGTAACCTTTTTGGTGAGTTTTATCGGCCTTATACTGTGATTTGTCGAGTGAAGCCAGATAGAGATAAATAATATAATGATGGGAATCTTTTTTAGGCTTTGATTAAAATCACACCTTTTTAAAGATATATTCTTCTATTTTAGTAACTTTAGGCTTTCGTGAGTTTTATCAACATTATGCTGCGATTTGCTGAGGAGATATACACGCACTTTTGAGAAATCTTCGACGCCCTATTTTAAAAACACGATTACATTTTATAAAAAATTATTCTTAAGTTTTTTCTTGGTTTTGCTTGGAAGAAAAAAGCCGAAAACTTTTTTTTAAAAATGTTAAATAGGATATTTTTAAAGATAAATGTTATTGTTTACACTGTACTATCATCAAAATATTACCGAATGGAAGGAAGAGGATTTACCGAATGGAGATAAATAATAACTGAAGGGAGTCTTATTTGGGGGTCAAAACTCAAGAAAGCCTATTGCTAAAACAGAAGAATATATCTATAAAAATGTGTAATTAAGTCTTCAGTATATTATTTATCTCTGTTCGGTAAATCGTCTCATTAAACCATAACAATTATTTAAGCTGCTGCTGCTGCTAACTTATTACGGAACAAATGAAAGCAGAAAACTTGAACAGTATTTTATTAAATCTAATTACAAATTTGATTATAATTTAGGGTCAGGGTTAGTAGTCTTTAGGGTTAGGATTGCAATTAACAACAATAAAAGATTAAATATTTTTTTCGGTAAAGATTTATGCGTCAGAAGTTGCGAATTCTCTTACGAGGGGGGTTCTATTTACAATGTAACTATAAATATTAAACTTTCCGGTTTCGCAGCGAATTTGAAAAAAATAAATTAGTATCTGACTCCAATAATATTCTCAAAGCAAAATTTTCGGTTAAAATGCATTTAATAACCGGGACGCAAATGTCTGGGAATGCAAATGACCTGGACACAGTTGTTCGGAATGCAAATGACCTGTCATCGTCATATAGATATCTACATGCTTAGATAAGAGATTTCATTGAAATAGCTCATGTTCTGCAATCAATTCTGATGGCAAATTATTGAATATGCTCATGGGTATCTGCTGCCACTTTTTCAGAGAGTGGCAAAAAGATATATTTCCAGGGGTGGGGAACAAAAGGATATATTCAGAATATATCTTAGCGTCAACCCTGTTACCAACGAATAATAATACAGTTGTTTTATATGGGAACATTAAGTTGGGGTTACATAAAACAATTTTACTGCACCATTATCCAACTTTCAAACCTCGCCCTCGGTGACAAGGCCTGATCCAGGATTTGGGGTCAAATGCCCCATTTGCCCACCCTAGTGGATGCCTATAAATATTAAGAAAGGAATGTTGTTTTCTGAAAATATTGAAAAAAAAGTTTATTTTATATCTCTTGATGGTGAGGTAGAATTACTAAATGAAACAATGGAAGATTATAGAGTTTGTAGAAGAAATAAAGATGTCCCTTAAGATGTTTACAAAATACTTTTTCTAATCCTCAAAAACAATATCCCACTTTACAAAATCTGCAGCGTCTGCAGCGAATGTTCAGTCTTATGAAAACAAAAATGACATAGTCATTACAAAAATGTCTAACAAAATAGAGAAATATATTTTTGAATATTCAAATGGTAAAAAAAAATGAACTGGTATTCCAAGGGAAATTATGAATCACCACCACCCATATATGCTTCTTTTTACCTCGTAGATTAAATGGTGGTGGTAAAATTAAGTTACCTTGATGAAAATGCTACCAGTAAGGTTTGAACCATAAATTCATGATTTAAAAAAACAAAAACAAGCATGAATGTTGCCGGACATAAACTAAGGGATCAATTTAGGATAAACTTATATTGAACCCCCTCCCCCCACCACTAAAAACCTAGGGGCTGGGAGGTAAAAAAAAAAGATTTTCCCAACTCATTGAAGGGAGTGTTTGTGCAAAATTTGAATCTTCTACTATGAATGGTTAGGGCTGGGAAAAGTAGATAGATACATATAAATGTTAGAACACATGAATAACCTAAACCCAGCAACAGTGCTGTTGTAGGTAGAAGTGTTTAACTACATATTCACACAAAAAAATGCCAGGAAGAATTAGGGAACAAAATATCTGATATTCTGTTCACTTAAGTCTAACAAAAACCCTAAAGGGCATATAACTTATTTTCATTTTTATAATAATAGTAAAGAAAATACAAGGAGCAGTTTTTCAATTTAAAAAGTCAATATAATATCTAGCAAGAAAATTTAGAACAGAGGCCATTGTTTTAGTAATTTGGGAAGAAACTAATGACTAAAAGGCTTTGGTCAAAGATTGGTTTTTCCATTGTACCCTTGTATTTCTGATGTTATATTAAACAGATTAAACCTCAATAACCAATGCTAATCTTTTTTTTAATTAGAAAGAGATGCAGCGAGTACAGATTACACTATTTTTTTTGGTAAATTAGACAAATTATTTTTAATATTAGGTTGCTAAATATGAAATGCTGAAAAGCAGGATGTGAATTTTCAATTGCATGAAAAGATGATAATCAGTATGAGAAATGTCAGGTGAATATGGAGGATTCTGCAAGACTTCATATTCCAATCTCTAAGCTTAGACACAGTCAGCTGAAAGGTGCGGAGTGTGCAACTGTCATGGAGCATTTCATTCAGTTCATATGGGACCCATTTTCCCAACTTTTCAACCATTCCTATTGCCTTGAGATTATGTGATGGTTGCTATTGAATTTCTTAAGTGTCCAGAAAATGCTCGAATCATTGTTAGTGGGTGGTTGACCACTGCTGCTGATAATTCTTTATCATTAAGAACAGGTTTGGGCCTCCATTGAGGTTTATTATTGGGGGTATCCGACAAATTCATAGCAGGTGATTTCATAGCCAAATTAATAGCTGTGTCTATTTCATAGCCACTTTTCATAGCCGAAACGATTCATAGCAGGGTAAAATCAGCTTTATCTGATGTCACTAATCTATGAAACTTACTAGATTTGGTCCTTCATAAGAAAACAGGATGACAAAAAGTTGTATCTATATTAACCTATACAAATGTGGAAATAATATAATACAATATTTTCTAAAAGTCAGACTCGAGGAACATAAAACGCTATATCTAAAGGGAAGTAGAGAAGTCTGGTATGGCAGAGCATATCTGGTGGGAGAAGTGTTCACATTACCCTATCTGGGATGGAGTTCAAATAATAAATATGGAACATCGCTGGTGGGTGAGAAAGTTGAAGGAAGCAGCACATATTAGCCTAACAGACAAATTTATGTCAGGCCAATGTGAATTTCAGTGCAGTATGGATTTTTTTCTCAGGAGAGAAAGAATTGGAAATCATTCCTGTGTATAAAAATTATGGAATCACCTGAGTTACACAGGTTGCTGAGAATGGAATTGTTTGTATCGCACATATTGCAGGGAGTCAGCTGAACCACTCAGTATGTTTGCCACCAGTTTCTGGAAAAAATGTTTTCTTCTTACAAGTTGTAGACTTGAAGAAGGATGTGAAATGGGTCAGCCAAAACAATGTGGTAATAATAATAAAATCTAGGAGTAATAATAACTTGTATAGAAACATGGGTTCAAGACATCTATATACCATAAGCCAACTTTTATCAAAGGGTTATAGCAACCAAAACATTTTGTTAAAGACAACAAAGATGAAGGAACTTGTTGGAAAGAATCATGTACGGTAGTAATAAGATGGCATCTCAGAAACTCAGACAAAAACAAATAGCTGAACACTATACAAGTAATTTTCTTGAAGCAGAATCTGGTTCTTGTTCCTGGCTATTCCAAATTATTTCTCATGTTTGCAATCCAAGTAGCAGTCTGGAGGTCTCAGGTCCTGGCCATTTTTGTATCAGTGGCAATTGCTAGCAGAACTTTTTGAATTCATTTCTTAATCAGGATTTCATTCAAATCATCTTAAAGAAACAAAGAGATTTCATTGCAACAAAGAAAAAAAGCCCACAGTTCAGTAATTAAAGTGTTTGCTTAGCTAACAACCTGATGGCTGAAAGTACAAGCCTTGGGCAGGGACATTCAATTCAATGACACCATATTGAAAAGTAGGTACACATAATTTTAATTAAGCTAATTAAGCAGATTAAACCTTATTCCATTGAACAGAAAGTGATTCCAATTCCCAACACAGATCATTCAACATTGAATTCCTCATATATATATAAGAAGTATCTGCATAGCTCCCTAAGACATTGGTTTTCCAGCCATTTCTGTTGTTAGTAATCGCTAATTCACTTAAACAGCTGTTTATTTTGTATATGTGGAACATTTAAAGCACAGAGAAAAATCCTTTTCTCTATATATTTTCGTTTTTGCAGCTAATATTAAAAGTAACTACCTGTTTATGTAATTAATGATATCATGGACAGGATTTATTAAGCAAATATGTCAAAATTTTCATTCACTATAATGATTACATACATAGTGACAGTGAACAGGATTTAATCATAAATCGCACACATGCTTACGCACATGAGGGACAAAGGAAAACAAACATAATATATGCAAACACACCATAAAAATATGAGTGTATATATGTATAGATATATATATATGATAATTATAGAGACATTTAATTAGTTGGGAACCTCTATTTGGTGTGAACGACTGCTAAACGCGTGGCCTAAATCATAAATGTAAATAAAGAAACCGAGTGGCATGCGGGGATCGAATCCGCGTCCACCTTGGAAGCAACCTTATACGAAGGTTCTGTTCTAACAATGTTTTCATGGGGGCAGGAGATTTTAGCTAATTAAATGTCTTTATAATTATCATATTCAGTCGGATATAAAATTATCCATTATTTGATTTCATAGATATATATGTGTAACCTATATGCTGTGAACATTGTGAATGTATATATTTTAAAAATATAGCTATCTATAAACATTGTATATAATATGCATACACAAACATTTATTCATATCTGTGAATATGTTACTAATATACATACATGAACAAGTGATGGATACAAAGTATAATTAATGTGTACACTTAAATTACCAATAGGAAATAATAAAATATAATAACTACAACATTTCTGAACTTCTGATATGTATTTGGAAGATTTTTAAAAATGGTTTTGATATTTTTCTTATTCACTCATTAATTCAAATACAAGAAATAGTGTAATTTGATGATCACATATTTTTAGAATATGGATATAGTAATTAGAAATGTAAAAGAAAAGTAAAATAATAATAAACACATCTATTTGCACAATATTAGTTATTTCCATTTTTTTTTTCTTCTTTCAAATAAAATCAGTACATTGATGTTATTGATTTATCAAATGTAGATTATTCTAATTTCAGCTGATAGCATCTTTAAAAATGTTTAATCAATTTACAAAATAAATAAGTCAGGGAGAAATTAATAACACTTATGAAATCAACAGAGACATATTGATCTAGTTCAGTGAAATACTTAAGGCACTTGTCATTTCTTTTATATATCCTCTTAGAGGCATGTAGATTTTCTAAAAATTACTTTTATTCTGATTAACTAAGAACACACATATCTTATTTGAAACAAAAATAAATGCCAGCAAGCATACATCTATATGTTATTTGTAAGGCTGCTCTTGTGAGATTTCTAAATACAGGTTTTCCTTCCTATGTGAAAGTAGAGCGTTCGTATAAAAACCTTTCGTAAGCCGAAATGGTATGAAGCAAATTTTAAATAAACGGAGGATACCTGTAGTTAATTAGTCAGAGAGATAAAGCTGTGCTTTCAAAATACTGATAAGCTGTAATTTTATTTTTATTCTTTGGTACCTGCATCAAAAATAGTTGTTATTGCTTTATTTTTCACAAAACATCAATAGTAAGTTAAATCCTCAATAAATTCTTAAAAAATGTGCACTTGTGTACTAAGATTTCAGTCTGTGCAGATACCCATATTATATGCTTATGTATCAACTAGACTAAAAGCTAATGATAAAAGTCATAAAGAGAAGACTGGAGACTGTAGGTTTTGATACATTGTAAACAGGGGCATACAGAAACTTCAAACAGGTTAATTCAATCCTATGTGATCTTTCATTTAGGGTAACAATCAAATACACATTTATATCCACATAAAAATACAAAGTAGATGCATAAATAAATTAAATAAAAATCAAGTTCAAATAGTTCTTTGGATGATTGAACTCCTTCTTGTTGTTTGTGTTGTTAACACAACGTTTCGTCCACGCCATTCTTCAGCCTTCTTCAGGTGTAATATCTGAATGTGATGGGGTAAACAGAATCTTTTTTACTCCAATTGAGACAATGCTTATAACATAGGATTCGAGTGTTTTTTTATCCTTGCCTTGTCAGGTTTAAATTTCCATGCTTTGACCCTGTTGAGGAGCGAAAGTCACATCGGGTTGAACTCTGCACTTGTCTGACTAATACATTTTTGATATCTGCTGCCTCTTTGATTTTTCTCTGTTTCCAACAGTGTTTCCTGTCAATAATCGGAACTTCCTTCCACAGACTGCCTTTCTCTCTCTAGATATGGTCAGCTATTCCATGTGCAGAGTTCAAACCTGACAAGGCAAGGATAAAAAAAAAAAACACCCGAATCCTACATTATACGTCTTGCCTCCAATGGAGTAAAAGACCTGTTTACCTCATCACATTCAGATATTACACCTGAAGAAGGCCAAAACTTTGTGTTAACAACACAAACAACAAGGAGTTCAATCGTCTGAAGAACTATTTGAATGTTAATGACCCTTCTCAAAACTATAGAAAACTAGCATTCCAAGGGAATTCATGAATCATTTCCACCCATATGTGCTGTGTTGGGGGTGATCAACTAAAAAGTTACTTCTCTCACCTTTTGTTGGGATATGATCACTAAAAGAAAATCTGAATTTTTCAAAAACAAGCAGGCACAAACTAATGACCAATTTAGCATAAACTTACATTGCATATTAAACACCCCTCTAAAAACCTATTGGGGGAGGGCGGAATTTCAAAAAACAAAAAAAACATTTTCCCTACTCATTGAGGGAAGTGTGTGTGAGCAAAATTTCAAGTTTCTACCATGAACGGTTAGGGCTGGGTGATCCCGAATACATACATAGATAGATAGATATAAATGTCTGAATACATGAATAACCTAAACCCAACAATAAACCAGTGTTGTGGGTAGCAGTGATTAAAAAATCAAATTACGATAAATATTGTATTTTAAAGAAATGTACCTTTGTATATAAATGCACATTTAAATTGTGGTTTCATGCATGCCTCCATTTAAAAGCACACATATAAAACTGAATACAAAGGAACACTTTAGTTGTAGAAAGGTCACACAGCTGTATTTACACTGCTAAAACACACACAAAGAAAAAGAGGGACAGTGTTTTGGATGGACAAGTTTTTCACCTAATATACATATTTATTAAGTTAAAAAGCAGGATTTCAAATGATAATTTTCAAGCCAAGCAAGCCCTCCCAACTAGGAAGATTGGTGTAGCACAAGCTTGCCAAACCCCATTTGGCCTTGTACTAGACCAGTGGTTCCCAACCAGGGTTTTATGCGCATCTATCAAGTCGAAGACTCAAAATAAGTTAAGAATGATTTAAGATGTGCTCTCTCACTAATAGACCCACAAATCGAAGAACTAGTAGCAAACAAACAAGAACAGAGATCACAGTGATGTGTATATCAGTTATGATAGCAGAATTCTTATATTTTTTGTAATAAATTGGAATTTCAAATGATGTGTTCTAATTATTTTCACTTGCTTTCTTTGAGTAACAAATACACTGGCTGGTGTTTTAACCCAGGTAAAAGCTAGAATTTTGAATGTGGATTTTCAAGGCAGGCAGGCAGGCCGGCCGGCCCTCCTCACTTAGAAGATTGGCACAACACAAATCCCCCATTTGGTCCTGTGCCAGATAAACCTAAGCTCATACACATAACAAGTCACATACATAGGTGAATGGATACACTAACTCATTCAATAAATACAAATTTATCATCCATACAAGCACCTCATTCTCAGTAGTACAGATGCATTTTGATTAAGAAAGTTTATTGGTCTTTGAGTAAATTGTTTGCAAAAGATATACATTCTAAAATATAAAAAGACAGGTCTGGTTAGTCACTCAATAGAAACTGCCACAAACAACTCTTTGAATAATAAAGAAAAGCATGTGAGTCCTATCTTAAGATTTTCATTGTATTCTTGTCTCTTCCTTTTATATATGAACATATTATGCCATAAAATATTTTAATAAGTACTGATTGAATGATATTTACAAAAAATGTCTCTATAGATAAATCGAAAATTCTAGAAGAGCCTGTATATAAGTGTAAACTTATTATTAGAACCAATAAGATCATAACCAGAATAGGCCTAATGTTGAAGATAACATTTACATTGAGACAAAACATTGGAATTTTTTCATTATTTTTATGTTAGAATCATTGTCTTTATTTATTTGTCATTTATCTTGCTCACTTATGCAGTTTTACCAATAGTGTTTACAACAAGATAAAAGGTGCAGCATAGCAAAAATGAATCGGTGAACTGATTTCAAATTCTGACTAATGCTATTTATATTACCTTTGCTCTAATGACTAGGAAAGGGCATGAATCCACGGCTCCTTGTGCTCTATCCAATTAACAGACATCTTGACCAAATGTCTTATCACTAATTTGCCATGCTGGTCAATGGAGAAGATTCTGGGTGACTAAGCTCATAGGCAAACCACTTTCTCATGCCCAGATAGCAGCATCAAGAAGCTGTCAATCGGCAATAGTATTTAACATCTTCCAACTGAAAATATGATACGAATAAACTTTCAGGCTAAATATTAACTCTTTAATGAGATATTATGAAGTTAACAACATTAGACTGACAATACCTGCACAGTGAACAAACTTTAATCAAAATCTCTTTTCTAGGTATTAATTATAGTTAGGAAGAAAAATATAATGACACACTTATAAAAGCACTAATAAATCTACCTTCTTTTTATAGTAACAATGTGAATTTAAAGTTGTAAACAATAGACAGAGAGGAGCATCCAATGAAGGCCGGAGGGTACACGGCCGAAACGTTGTGAATAAATGAAATTATAGACGAGGAAAATAGTCCGACCATATCATACACAGTGATTAATAGACAGAGATCAAAAAAGCATGATCATTGATTGCCTCTTATCAGATGAAAGATAGAAATTATTTATACGAATTATCTTAAAGGTTAGTATATGAAAATACAATAGACAGCTTCATCTGTGGTTATATATATTGCATGAATCTTAAACTTGATAAAATAATGTTTATAAAACAAGTTTCTTCTTTTGTTGCAAATAATAACTTTACAGACAGAGCAGAGTGATATATCTTAAACTCTATATCCAGTGGTTAGCGTATGAATGTACAACATGATAGTTTATCTAAGCTCATATAAAATAATTTAGCTGCAGTTAAATTAACCAACTTAATATTGGAAGCAATGTCAAAAATTATCATCATATATGAAAGTAATCTTCCAACTGTCCCACCCAATAAAAAAAGGATATTTTCAAGTCTCTATTGAGTAGCTGACTATCAGGTATGCCATTAGCTTATAGCAATTATATATATATATATATATATATAATATCCATACACAAGTAAATTTATTTTGGGATATTTTCAGTCTAATATCATCAATGCAAATTCCAGGCAAATTAAAAATCTCCTGTTTAATCCAAAGTACTGACACTTGAGAAATCCATATTTATTTGCTAACATTAGTTTTGTCAAGTTTTTGTGATATCAAAAGCAAGAATAATAAAAATCCCTAATGAAACCTCACTGAACTCTGACAAATTGCCACTACTTTGGTAAAAGATGTACATATATTTCATGTGACCTTACCTTTTGGGTAAATGTACTGTGTTTTTAAAATAAAAATACAGTTCACAACAGAAATCTATTCAATATTGAAACAATACATACACACAATTTATATGTCACTTGTAATTTAGAATTAATGCCAACAGATGAGGATGATGATTCAAATAATATACAGAATAATAACAAAGCATCATTTCAAATGTTAATGTGCTCTGTCTTTAGTGCAGTTTATTCAACAGTGTGTGCAGAGTATCTTGTTGTGGAAAAGAGTTTGCCTACTAATTCTTGTCCTTCTCCATTACTAACAATTGGTGGACAAAAAAGATTATCACGATATATAAAAGTACTCCCAACTGTCCCACCCAATAAAAAAAGGATATTTTCAAGTCTGTATTGAATAGCTGACTATCAGGTATGCCATTAGCTTATAGCAATTATATAAGAATTATCTGTTTACATCTTAGCTCTTCTGAGTATTCTGAATTGAGCGCTCTTTGTAAACAGAAAGACATATGAGTTTATATGCCTAAAATAATGATCTACAACCCGCCTCAGTGACTGGGGCGTTGGTAAGAGATCGGACGGCTGGCCCAGAGATCCGGTTTCAATCCTCGCTCAGGGCACCAAGGCACTTATAGTCAGTAGCTACACTGATGTGTCGTAAGATGACGAAACAGCGCTGTATGTGGATGTGACAATATATATATAACTAGATTATATATATATATCCATACACACATTAACAGGTAAATTTATTTTGGGATATTTTCTGTCTAATATCATCAATGCAAATTCCAGGCTAATTAAAAATCTCCTGTTTAATCCAAAGTACTGACACTTGAGGAATCCATATTTATTTGATTTTATATTTTTTAAGGTTTCAAATGCAACAGTCATTTAAAGTTAAAGCAGTATAAATTGTAACAAAATATCCAACAAGACAAATCAAATAGTGATGAAATGTGAGTCTTGACTATAACGATCAAATGTTTATAGTAAAAAAAGAAGAAAAAATGATTTTAAAAGAAATTTCCCAACACAGGTTCAAGTTCCAGAATACAAACATTTTTTAAAGAAATTTATTTTAGAATTCCTTTCTACTCAACTAACAGTTTCAAATATCTTACAACTTGGCTATATAGTATCACATCTTAAGGTGTCTCTTCTTTAAATACAAGTGAAAAAAGTGTATGCTCCCTCAATACACAAACAGATTTTGAGGTCACAAATACATACAAAAAGTTCAACTTTATAAATTCTGCAAACAAGACTGGTTATAGGTAAAGGCTTGAATAGAAGACAGGTACACAGTGAACATCTCTCAAATGAGATTCTACCATGCACCCAGGATACATATTTACTAGTTATGTCAAAAAATAAAATACTCACAAAATATCAAGAAAATTGAATGCAACCAGAATGCAACAAAGATGATGATTTAACATTTTGTTTTGGAAAGCAAGATAAATATTTTTTTTAAAAAACTCTTCCAGAAGGGTGTCTTGGTTAATTTCTGAGGTGACACTATGAGACACCAAGGAAATATTTTTTAAAAGTGTGTGTTGGATGGGGTGAAAGTAAGAGCTGACTGTATTCAATCAACAATAGTGCAAATACGTTACAGCATATCCTTTGCCCAACATGTTTTAAAAGAACCTTCAAAGACCAGATGGAAATGGTGTTCATTCATCATGTTCAGTGTCTGGAATATTTAGTGACATTTAATTTACCAGAACACCTTCGATTACCTATAAACAATAGTATTCTTTTATCACTAGCCTTTTTACTATCAAGTTAAGAGTATACTTTGGGTTAATTTGCTAAAGTTTATTACATTTGGTTGTTGCTAAGTAAATTTAAAAAATATAATTTTGGAAATAGGGATTTGCAATCAATTGTCAACTGTACAAAAACAATAAGAACAGATTATATAACTGAGCTAGTATTAATGATTTTAGGCTGGAGAAATAGGTCTGTAATGATTAAGAATTTGTTGTTTATAACTCAGTACAAATAATTAGAGACATTTGATTTTAAACAAGAGAAAAAAAAGTCTCTTTGTTCAGTAGCCAGTCCCAATTTTGAAAAATCTCAAGAGATACAGATATCCTAACCAGTTCATCATTCTACATCTATAAAAAAAAATCAGCTTGTTCCCTGACAAGCAGAAAAATCAAAACTATTTGTAGCACACTCACTGATGAGCCAATTCACATTTAGAGTGCACAATTTTAAGTTGAACCCAGTTACACAGACTTCTCAAGAGAGAAAATTGTTCATCCCTTTTATGTAAAAGCGTACTGTGCTATTGACATTGATTGATAGTAATGTATGTTGTCCATGTACTTTTACACTTGCAAGGTTTTTGAAAGTTATTTTCTTGATGACAAAATTGTACAATGAAGACATTTGTCAAATAGATACAAAGGGCTGTGCAAATATACAGGAGAGAATCTTTGAAGAAATCATAATTACAGACAAGCAGCAAGGCAACTTGGAATAACTTTTGGTCTATTATTCATTTGAATAGCGACAATGAATAGATAGAATTAGAAGTTTAGTATTCATGGTCCTTTTTTAAATTGGTATCTTAATTTTTGTTATTCTATTTTTACATTTTGAACAGAAGGTTATTTGGTTATCAAAAATGTAACAGTTTGTTGTTATTTTTTATATATTTAAAAATAAAGTTTTCTCACAAGGATAGAAAAGTGAGAACATTTAATTTATTGAGTACACCACTGGTTTTCCTTAACTCTCGTTTCAAAGTCTTACTAGATTAATGATTTTGCCTGACAATCAGATGTCAAGAAAATTCAATTGGTATTCTTATCTGTCATGGTTTTTTCTAATTCTCATTATTATTATTATTTTTTTAATCTTTGTCTACATAAGATTTTAATAGTTAATGAACCAGTATTATACATGTTGTACAATTTATGCACAGAGACACAAAAGCCGGGTTTATTTTAACAGTTCAACCTTCTCTTGTATCACTACAAGTGTTTCATACCAGTTGACACTTGCATATCTTTTATAATATAAATGTTAGCTAAAACACTCAAAAACATATGAGATATCCATTTGTATTTTTGTATTTATTAAAAGAGATGCTAGACCACCAGTTGTTAAAATACAGGGGATGAACTGAATTTTAAAATGAATAGAATAAATACATTTCATTTGTTCCAAGAAAAATCATAATTTCTTTTACTGAAGTGTACAAGGCAATCAAGAAAAAAGTCAGTTTCTTAAAACTGATTTAAATTTGATTAGGCTTTTTTTTAGTGATGATGATTAATTGAGAAATGTGTTTATTACATTTTTCAATTAAACCTTGATCACTATAATTCATTATAGCAAAAAACAAGAAAAAAAAACAACCTTGAAATATGAATCAAGTTGGGCAAGAACAGAGATAACATAATATAAAAAGAGACATGTGGTATTGTGTGAGTAAACCCAAGACAAGTGTCCCTAAGAGCATAGTCTATGTTTATAACAATAAAGAGATAGTTATGATATGCAGTAGTGCATGAAGATGGTGCATCGGGACATAATCTAAGTCTGATTGATCTATTCTGTACTTAATGTGAAGGCAGCAATTGAAAAAAGTCAGCAAGTACATTGGAACAGTATAAATATGACTGCCAATTGTCCTTTCTATGCAAGAAGGAACTAAGACATACCAAAACACTAATGGCCCCTGGATAGAAACTGTAGTTTTTTTTAAAGGAAGTACTTGGCTACCTTTATCATATTAGGACGAGACAGACAATATTGTTTCTGAATGAATAGAAGGTAACTGTGCACAAGTATGGATTTAAAATGTTGTTAGTGATCAGCTTCCTAAGGATGCACTAGTGTAGAGGAATGGACTTAAGACATTTATGCACTCAGTCCTCCATGAGTGTTTGAATAAAGATTGTAGAATCTAGATGGACTGAAATATATTCCATTATTTAAAAAAAGAAAAAGTTGATTTTTTTAATAGAATTGTTAAGGAAACAACAACAACTGATCCCATCACACTAATGAGAACCATATAGAAATAACAAAAAGTAATAAAACAGGTCGGCTTAGTCACTCAATAGAAACTGTTATGTTACCAACATCTTTTGGCAGCATGCCATGTTGGTGGTGATCAATGAATAAGTTACTTCTCCTACCTTTTGATGGATCACTAAAAAGTCAGAATTTTCAAGAATTTTCAAGAAACAAGCAGATACAAACTAGGGATCTATTTAGCATAAACTTACATTGTCAATTGACTCCCCCCGCCCACACACTAAAAACCTATTGGAGATTTTTTTTTTAAAAATGTTTTTTCTGGACATAACAAGGAGTAAATGTTGAAATTTCCAGCCCTCTAACTCCATTGGTGTGGCCTGTACATGTGATACAGCCAGCCGAAGCGACTTGGAAACCGAAGAAACTTATTTTGACAGTTTTGGTGATAATTTTAGTTGACGGTTTCTAATTTTATTAATATATTTTGTTTGTTTTGAGAAAGAAACTATAGTTATCTGGGATTTTTGATTGTTAAAGAAATCATTTGCAAGTAAATTAAACAAAACTTACTTAATGATTCTTTCACACTAATATCCATATCTTTATTGTTCTAAACATTACATATTTGAATGTATTAATATCATATGAGGGTGCATTTTAAGTCCATAGCCTGACACAGTTATCCAAATTTTTAGTGCATGATCTATGTGATTAATGGAGAAGCTTTGGGTTAAGTGTATTGACAAGGGAGGAGATTATGTTGAAAAATATTTGTTGTGTAAAATAAATGCTTTTTTCATTATTGGGCTATAGACCTATTGATGTACTTATGTATGTCAATTATTTTTCTCTATAAGCAATCATTCTGGTTCTATTTTTTGTGATTATCGATAGGATTTACCTGAGTACTTTAGCAAGCATCTACACTCATTGTATTTTTACTCTTAAATTATTTTAGATCATTAGATCAACAGTTAGATTATCATAATTTATCTAAATTTAATGCTTGCAAGACTTAAAAGCCAACAGTTTAGAAAAAGGACTAATCTACATATATAGTAAGGTAACCTTGGCTTCTAAGGTTTAAAATAACTTTTGAAATCATTCTTTATTTCAAATCACCTTTGAACAATGAATAAGTAAGTCCTCCCACCTTTTATTGGACTCAAACTAGGGATCAATTTAGCATAAACTTACATTGTAAATTGAGCCCCCCCCCACCAATTTTTAAAAGGCTATCCTACTACCACATGGTTCCCTGACATTCATTATATTAAGACAAGCTGTTTATGTAGCTTGTGATATCATGAGTAGGATTTATTTAAACAATTTGTACAAATTTTCATTTATGATCACATATATAGTGGCACAACACATTCTAATGATAGGGGGGGGGGATGAAACAATAATCAGGGTTGTATTTTAGTACTGACTCTATTTGAACCTGGTATATATAGGGAAAGTTTTGGCTTTACTTATATCTGCCCACTGTCTTTAGCATTACTCCATCCCCACTTGACTAAGTATTTTAAAGGGAAAAATGAATTAACACCAAATTTTGCAATTTTATTTTAGCAAGTTTCAGCACTTAGTCTGTACGCTGTGCATTGAAAATCAAGGAAAGAGATTATCAGTAATCAGGAATTAAGGCAAGCATTACTGACAGAATAAAGCTATTATAATTATTAAATCGACTTCAAATGAACTATAAATAACTAGTAATTGTTCAGAGAGTGAGAGAAATGTTTTGGTATGTAATACGGGTTACATAGTACTAGCTGCAGAGAAGAAAACCTGACCTGACAACAAACTGTGTACTATCGTGACAAGTCTATGGTCAAGATGACTGCTGGTGATGGAACTGAGAGCTGGAAGAGTTGGATTCATACTTTTCCCAAGGGCATTAATGCAAACATGATATAAACCAGAATTCAAATTTAGTTCACTGATTCCATTTTCCAAGCTGATAATCACTACCCCACTTCACACCTCCTTTTTTTCTATTACCAACATTAAAAATAAACAGTTAAAAATATTAATTAAATGTGTATTGATTTAAACATCAAAGAGACAACAAGGTTAAAGAATGCAATGAGGAATCTCTAGGGATAAAAATAATTTTCCCTATATTGGAGAATGTTTGAGAGTTCATAAAGACCAAACTTTTCTTAACAGCAAAACAACAATACAAAAGTGTAAAAGAATGTGCTGATTAAAAACACATACATTATAAATACACCATAAAATTAATATCCAACTTGAGATTATAAAAGAGCAACGGATCAATACAACAACAGTGGTTGTAGAGTGGCGGGATTATGATGAGAAAATACACAGTAAATAGATATGAATGATGTCAAGGGGATGAAGATCAGTCAGAAGTGCACCAGTGCACCCTATCTTTATATGAACATGAATGGTTGGCAAGAGGCCAAGGAATGGACAAAAACAAAGCAGATAGTATGGTACACTCTACTTTATATGGGGCACAAGGAAGAGAGAAATTTAACTGACAATATATGTTATGATGGCTTTGAATGTGTAGCAAGGTAGAGCCTTACTATTTGATGTAATGAGCACTCATGCATAGTCAATGAACATTGGTAAGTTGAGTGGTTGGCCACAAGATGTATTTCAAGGGCAAAACAGCAATCTGGTTGAAGGTTGCCTTACAAAAAGACTGTAGTTATGTAGACACGGAAAATATAAATGAACTCATATTTCTCTGCCAACAAGTGTAGACATTCATTTATAAGAAGCAAAACATGTTATCAATTCCTGATGATAGACATTATATAGCATTATTCCAAGTTGCCTGAATTATCAAACTTCTCAGCTTCCCTCAGGAAATATTATTACCATTTAAAGCAAAATAATACCTTCTAGGTATATACAGATGACCAACACTTAAAACGAACATTAATACAATATGCAGATATAACTTATAAATACATACACAGACATAACATTTACATGAGTATGTATGTATATATATATATGTATGCACAAAATCCCTCACAAAATATGCATATTTATGCATTTTAATAATGGCACAGATAGATGGACATGACAGAGAGAGAGAGATTGAGAGCAAAGCATAAGAATACCAACATTAGTCTTTAGAATAAATAATTAGTAATCTTACTTAGATCAGGATAAAAAAATTCAATCCTTTGCTAGTGATTGGTATTCAACAGTTAAAATCATGATGAAATGCTACCAGCAAAGAAATAAATACTTTTTCTAGTATCAAACTTCGGGGCAGAGTATCAAGTACACAGATGCAAGTATAAATCAATGTTTTGCACAAAAATCGCCACTTTTCTCTACTTTCTTTTCTCTCCCAAACAGAAAACTTATCCTTCCGCAAATTTAATTATATAGATTAGAATATGGAATGTACAGAATTAAATACTAGATACTTTTTGTGTATGTTCAATTGAATTCTTATAAAAATGTGTATTGATAATAATCTTTCAAAATGAAACTCAAGAGAACAACTGACATGTTCAAACAATTAATTTCTTAGTTTTGAAATTTGCTTCTGAAATCTAGATTATGTCCAAAAAACATACACATATAATCATTGTGTTTGTAATTTATTTTATATCTTGTTTTTGAGAATTCCGCTAAAAATCTCCTATGTATTTATATATCAACAAGAACTATATCCCCCAGGAATAGAAACGGTAATCAGTTATAAAAATAATTACATTCAGAATTTTTTCTTTAATTTAAAATCAACCAGTAAAGGGTTTTACTTCAGTTGCTATGAACAGCAGTAGAACATAACTTTTCTTGCAAATATCCACAAGGAACACAGTTGCTTTGGCACTGATTGAAAAAGTAATGCAGTTAGGGAAAACAGATTCATTTACTGATATAAACAAAAAATAAGAACATCTAACTAAAAGTTCTACAACAAATTACAACATAAGTTGCTTCTCAAATAAAACTATAGAATTAGAAAAATATTTATTAATGTTAAAATTCATAATGGAACTTTTTTTTTGTAAGCTCTCATGCTTTTAATAAATGAAATACAGAAACTTTGATTCACATATTTTTATAGTTTTTATTATTATAATTATTTTTTATAAATATTTGCTTTTTTTTATCTTAATCTAAAAAAAAATGTAAGTCAAATTAGTAAATGTACGCTGCTAAAAAAAGATAAACCTCTGGTAAATCTGAAGAAACAGTGTAGAGAAAAAAACATCACTGAAATTCAATAAAACTTTATACAGAATTAGAAACACCACTTGAACCAACACCACCTTTTCTCACTTTGTGATAACCTGTATATTTGAAATGTACCAAGAAAATTAAGCAATAGAACAAATCATATTTATTGTTAATATCACTATATTGAACTTTTACTTCACCTTTATTCTAAAACATTACCCTAAATTGAATAGTATTGGTCAAATTAACTGGAAGGTAACAGTATAAAACTGGACAGGTTGGCTCAGCTGTAATAAGGCTTATTAGACTTTTGAAAAATTGAGAATTTCCGTTTGAATTTCTGAGATGAGGAATTATCATTATTATACACTGATTTACTCCAATTTGTATCCTCATCTTGGTTGTTAAACTCACAATGTTTCGATGGTCATGCACTCTGGTTCAGTGGAAGAGTCATACAAGTGACATCACAAGGACAAATTAACTGGGAAGAATTAACTGATACAAGGTATCCTCTGGCATGAACAGTGGAATAAGAATAATCTACACCTATGGAGTGAATAAAGGGTTCTGGTCCAAAATTCCCAGAAGGTTACCAACTATGACAGACTTCTGAGAAATGATGGAGGGCACAAAGGCTGATACAATGTGACTGTAATTAAACTTAGACACTACTCCAAGTAAATCAGTGTATAAAACTAAAAATTGCTTTAATTTATAACAGGTCTGCTTAGTCACTCAATAGAAACCATCATGTTACCAACATCTTTTGGCAGCATGCCGTGTTGGGGTTGATCAATTAAAAAAAGGGGTGACCAATGAATAAGTTACTTCTCCCGCCTTTTGTTGGACAGTGATCATTAAAAAGTCAGAATTTTCAAAACACAAGCGGTCACAAATTAAGGGATCAATTTAGCATATACTTACATTGCAAATTGAACCCCCCATTAAAAACCTATTTAGGAGGGTAATTTTTTTTAGATATAATAAGGAGTAAATGTTTAAATTTCCATCCCTCTAGCTACATTGGTGTGGCCTGTACACATCATACATAGCCTCTCTCACCTTTTGTTGGATCACTAAAAAATCTGAATTTTCAAAAAACAAGCAGGAATAAACTAGGGATCACTTTAGCATAAACTTACATTGTAAATCCCACTAAAAACCTATTATGGGGAGAATTTTAAAAAACAAAAACATAAGGAGTAAATGTTGAAATTTCCAGCCCTCTAGCTCCATTATTGCGGCTTGTATGCATGATGACTTTTGTCATGTAAATGTTAAATCAATAGTTGCAATTATTATCAGTCTTCTATTATTATCATTTTCAAAGGTTTGACCTACCTCTATTTAGTGTCTTCCTTCTCTTCAGTGAGAAAATATGCTTAGTATTTATTTACTCTCCTTTATTCACCCCTCTGTAAATACGAGTGAAAAACACATGCATATAATCACTGCACGTTGAAAATTAGTATAGTCATAATTCTAATGAAGCTCAAGTAATGTAACCAATAATAGCTGCATCTTTCTATGTATTACTGAAAAGCTAAAAAATCTCAAAGGCCTAAATCAGGTTAATAGGTTAACATTCTTCTTCTTAGGTTCTCACAATAAGATAAAGGGCCCACTGAGAGAAATAAAGCCTTTTTGTTTAGCCAAGACGAGATTCACTTATAGACTATTTATATTGATAGCCAAGGGGCTTAGCCTATGCCTGATCATCATAATTTGTATCTATCCCTCAACAGAGGGAGATTTTCTTTCTTCGCTCCTAAATATAACAGTTTATTAAAAAAAAAAAGAAAAAAAAAAAAAAAAAAAAAAAAAAAAAAAAGCACCAGCAGAAATCTGTTCAGCATTCTGATATATATTTTTTTAATCTTTATTGGGCAGGTAATCAATAAGAAAAATAGGTTAACAACTCAGAATGGTTTCAATGAAGGGAAAGATGCTGACCCTAATTACACAACTGAAGTAACCTAGCTGCTCAACTACAAATTGTATTTAGAATTTGGTCACTAATTATTAAAAAAAAACCCAGCACATTACTTGATTTATTTTGTCTAAGATGATTTATACATCAGCAAGTAAATAGATTGGGACAAATAATGTTTTTTTTGTAAGGCTAAGAGAGAAACTGAAATATTAGTCATACTTGAAGTTATGTGTGTTTTTAATACCTGAAAACAGTCTGATGTTAAGCAACTGTAATGCAGTTAATTTGATGAGTTTACATTGATTATATCCCATAAGCCAATTCAACAGCAGATCTTTTCATACCACATATTTTTTAATTCACTGTAAGTATAATAAAAGTTCTGAATTGAGCATAAAGTTCCAGATAATCAACTGACTCGAATATAAGACAAGTTGATTATTTTGCTATAATCTTGTCATGACAGATATCCCCTTCTTATAAATTCACCGTTTATGGCATTTGGTCATCTGTCACTGGGACATGAATTTCTTTCATATTCAATATAAAGATCATTGTTTTCAGGTCGTAAAAGTGATATTCTCATCAGTGATGACAAATCTACCTGAAACAAACTCCATTCCAACTGAAGATGATGACTGCAACTTTTGTCTTGTATATATAATAAATAGAAAATTGTAAAAATATATTTTCTTTTCTATACTTATTTATGAATTTATTAAATAAACCCATGTGTATCTGTATGATAAATTTTCATTAATATCTAAGACTTGTCAATTTAGCCCAGCTGGCGATCACTAGGGTGTGAGTTCAAATCATGGTAGGGGAATGGGGATTTTACATATCAGTTTACACCCAAAATTTTGGTAAGAATTGTGCTTGTTGTTGTTGTTGTTGTTATGGTAGGATTTTGGGCCATTTTATTAGCATAGGCGCATGGGAACTCTTTCTATAAGGAGGGCAAAAGGCTTGATTTTCCCAAAATTAACACGGTTTTGCCCAAAATTCTGTGGGGGACATTGTAGTAAATACATGTCTTATATTCTAGAATATATGGTAATTGCAGAGCATGGTTGTGTTTTTCTTCTCAATCTTCAATCTATGACATTTCAGAATTTGATCTGGCCTTGCAAGCTTTCAACAGTGGACTATGCCTCAATGTTACAAGAACATCTACCGTAGCAGCTTTTTGATGTTTTTAGAATCCGGGCGGTTTTCAGTTAGTAAAATAGTCCGCCCCCTTAGTGACTATAGTGTTATATGCTGGATAAACATAACAAACTCTCAGGGATGTTTTTAAGCTAGTAAATGTATATAGCCGGATACCCGTAATCATGAGAAAAATAAATAAATACTCTATTTCTCTTCCCTCCGCATATGAGTAGTTCACGTCTCTCTCTCTGTCTCTCTCTCCCCACCCCCTTATTAAATGACCAAAACTTTCACTTAGTAAATCCTTTCTTTCACCCAAGCAGCCGACAAAAAAAAACTACCTTTCTTTTCTGCCTCTTATTAACAATACGCTTACTTTATTTCTCTCTCTGTCTTTCTTTATTTATTTCTTCTGTTTCATACAAGCAAACAATAGCGTCCATGTGACGTTTTCAATTACCATGACAACAGAATCTCTTATTATTTTCACCATTTGCTTCTTTTCTCCCCTCTCTTTCACTCTCTTCCTTTTCTTTTTTCACCATGACAATGGCTCATTCCATTATTAATCCAAGGGGTGTAGAGGCAGTTACCAACGGAGCTCTTACATTATTAATTTAGAGAAGATAAATAAATCAGTTTGTACTTTTAGTCACAATGGACTTTACTGATATTATCAGATTTTAAACTAGTGTATCTCAAGTCCAGGATCATGGCTAAGAACCAATTGTTTCCAAATTGTCTTGATAATACAGAAAACTTGTGAAACACCATTAAATGTATATTGATAACTATAAGTAATACCTAAAGTACACAATATCTTCTGAATTGGATACAGTGGTCACTATTGTATTCTACATGTGCACAAGAGTCAATGGCCATCTGTGGTCATTATCTGCTAGTGGCAATTTAGTTGTGTACTAAAGAGGGTTTCTTTCATCCAGATACAGAGAAACAATATTACATATTTCAATGGCTTACTATTTGGAAGTCATGTTGTGATCACAAAGTAAATAAGTCTTAAGCTTTAAATAATCTAAGATTTACGATACTTCATATAAATGAAAAGATATTTATATATTTTAATGTAACTATTCATTCCTGGTATAAAAGTGAATTAAATTTATAATAATTAAAAACAAGATTTTCTGAGTATCAATGAAAAACAATGTTAAGAGCAGAAAATGTTGCTTAAAGTGGACAACAAAAATGTTAATTGAGTGCTTCAAATATTGGCAAGTGAAGAAAAAAATTAAATATTTTTTATGATGTTCCACTATTAGCAGAAGTACTACTGCACCAAAGAAAGAATGCCGACTCTATGAGATGAAGTATGAGCAAAGGAAAAGAACATTCTAATAATTATGAGCAATGTGCTATGATGAGTTTAACATGGGGTTCATGATAGAGAGGAGGTAAAAATATAGGAGGGGAGAGGAAGTAATGAGAGGAGGTGAAGAGAGAAGTGATGGGCAGGTTCAAGTACTTTTAGACCCTTAATAAGAATTCTAATTTCCTTGGGGCAGATTTTGCTACTTCTGTGATGTGAGCCCATCAAGAAAGCGTCTTTGATAAGGTTAAACCAGGCATGTAGAGCAAATGTGGCCAAGATAATAGTGTGCCAGAAATGCAATAATGGTGGAAGTATTGCATTATAAGAAGTTATTGAGTCTTAATCTGGTTTAAGGGAACAGCGATGCTCAATCTCTATTGCAATATTTTGCATATGAAGTGCACCTCTGGAAAATATTTTTCTCAGGAAAAGTTTTTGTTGATCATTAACCTTTCTTGTTAGAGTCCAACAAAAATTATGGCAGAGAAGCACTGTCACCAGGGATGTAAAACCAAATATTTGCCAGTGTCATTTTCTGCTGGAAAAGAGTCTACCAAAACTAAATTGGTAGGAGCAATGTGGCACTCAAAACAATTTTCACTTATAAATCAATCAATATGAGGTAATTTTTCAATTACATGTAGAAACAAAAACTAATCAAATAAAGTGAAATGAATAGAGAAACAGGAAAGCCCAAAGTTGCTTAACATCCAAACTATTCAATTTCTCATTCGTTGGAGCACAAACTGATGTAACTAATTGATATTCAAGTTTGTGGTTACACTTTCCAAGCTTTAATCCCACTGGTAAATACTTAGTTCTTCATTTTAAAAAACAATAATTTGTTTCTAATTTATTAACTTCCACATTCTTAGAATTTGCTGTTAATTACAAAGGAAGCAAACAAATTGTTGTTTTTCTCATATGCAATATAACAACAATAACAAAATGGCTAGATGAAAAAAAAAATAGAAAAAACCAGGGTCTTTATACTACAGCTTCACAAGTATATTATACAAAGACAGCAAGAAAAATATTTGTATAATATATGAATAGCTGTTTTTTTAAAATTATAAATCTTTCTCGTAGCCTTACAAGAAATAACTCAGCTTGTATAAAAGGTGAATCATGTGTAATCATATTATTTTATAATTAAATGTAAAGCACAAATTAAGATGATAGGGATCACTTAGTAGCTGCAAGAAAATGGACTTTGCAAACTAATAATAACAGATATTAACAGATTTAAAAATGCAGCAGAAGACGTACTTACAAAGATCCAATTTATTCATACATATTTACAATGCTGGCACTCAATGCCACGTGTGTCTTCTCGATCTACTAAAACGAATATATGGCTGCTCGTTCACCAGAACGTAAAACAGTGCCCCCTTACCAGAAGTCGATAAGCGCTCTCCGGCCTAACGGGAATAACTCAAGATACTTAACACAAACTATGAGTGATTTTTACTTGAGGCTACTCATGTCACTATGTCTGAGGAAAGTAAATGCATGATTCAAATCTGTCTGGCAGTATTGTAAACATAATTTTGTCCATTGCATGCTGTAATGTTATACAGGAAAGTTCTCTATAATTACTTGCCCAGGTAAAAGCAGATGGCTGATGCATCCACTGTCAGTAATGACCAAAGAAGACCAAAGCATGCAAGCATCATAACCAGTTAACACTTCAAAATATCTCTGACCCTGACAAGCACAATTGTTACGAGACAGCAGCTGTCATTCATGCAACATGATGCTCGCTGGTCATAATTTTTGGCTCATAAGTGCATATGTATGTGTGTATACATATATGATCGATGCCACTCAGTATGAGTATGGCGGCTTCCAAATGTGTGTCCTCCATGGAGCAGCACGTGCTTGAGAAAGGGACCGAGTGCACAGTCCTGCCCTACCTTGGCAAGATGTTCCGTTAATGGGCAGCAGAGCATAGGCTAAGATGGCTGTAGAACAATCCTGTTGCTGCATACAGCACCTGGTATTCCCAGACGGTCACCCATCTGGGTAATGACCAGGTTTGACGTCGCTTAACTTTGGTGATCTTACGAGAACTGGTGTATCCAATGTATACATACATACATACATAGAGAGAGATGTGTATGTATCAGAGTAAAAAGAAGTATTTAACAGGGTTCCAGACAAACTTTTCATCATTACCAGACAAAATGTAGGAAAAAAAAAATTAATAATAGTTATGAGGTAAAAAAGGGGGGAAATTTCAGCTTTGTGTCAAGAGCTGAATAAAAGTCATTACTGAGGCATATAGAACAAGTTGATAAAAAAGACCAAGGTTCAGAGAAAATAGCTAATTAGGGTGGAAAAAACTTGGCCAAAAAAAACAAAAAAAAATGAGCAAGAGAAAAGATTTCAAAACCTGCTAGTTGATGAGACAAAAAAAAAGGAGCTGATATTTTTAGTCTAACAGTTTTTGCTGTTGAAAACTTGTGAGTGAAGTAGATGAAAATGCATTTCATGTTACCATTAAAGTAGGTTCTGAGTCAGTCTAACTGAATGTAAGAACACTGACCCATTTGGATGACTTTCAACTTTTAACGTAACCCTTTACGAGGCAAGTGACTATATATATATATATATATATATGATCACCTGAGGACCCGTCAGCCACATGCAAATATTGTAGCCACAAAGCCAACATAATCTGCACCAATGTGGTCTGCAAACTTTGTAAAGTACACTTGTGCTTGAACAAAGACAGAAACTGTTTTGAGGCATACCACACCCCATTAAATTCGCCTGTGTTTGGCCCAAGCAATACAATTTGATAATCAACCCAGAGGTGTTATTTTTTTTGTCAATATCAATGTTTTGTATCTATTTATTTTATTTAATGTTATTCTTTAATTCTATGCTTTATTTAACTTTCTACTTTAATTTTGTATACTTTCTCATTTTTGGTCACTTTTTGGGTGAGGCACCATATATGATCACTTCATCAGAGGGGATTTTGCCCCCATATACAAAAGAATTTCAAAAAACTTGCAACTGAAAATATCTTGTCATACAAAAAGGTTTTTTTGATATCTAAAATATTTTTAGGGGTGCCCTATAAAGGGTTAACTAGCTCATTGGCTCATTGAACTTACAAAAAGGGAAATTATCGTCAGATCAAGGAAGCATTAAATGTTTTTTCAAGCATGACTGCAAACACCTTTTGCAGCACAGCATCACACAGCTCCTATCCACATAAAACTCTCTTGCCAATAGTCTTTTAAAAAAAAAAAGGTTTAACTTTGTTGCCAGTAAATGCAGGGTAGTTGATTGATTGATGTGTTTAGCGGCATATCAACCCTTGATGGGTCATTTAATGCTGAAATCAGTTTAAAATTCCAAAAGTCTGAGGTTTTTTTTTTTATAATAGTCTTGCAACTTTGGTAAAAGGTTATTTTTTAAAAATAGAGTCTTGTGACTCTGGTGAAAGAACAAGTGGCCCCTCTCTGCAGTGAATTCTAGGCCCCCGCCAACAGGGCGGTGCAGAGTAGTGTAGTGAACATTAAAAGTTTGATGAAACAGGTGAGCAAATTGTTTATTCATTACCTGCAAGATGAAGCATCATTATGATTTGTAAATTTCAATTCTTAACCTTCCACTCTATTGTTTATATTTTAAGAATTCTTTTCAATTTGTGGGTTTGCTAATGATAATTATGGAGAAGCATGTTGCTTGCAATCTTAGAGACAAAGAAGCACTATGGTTAAGGATATTGATCTAAAGGATTTATAAAGATCTAATTGCTATTACAGTGATAGCAATGACAAGCATAAAATACCAGAATTAAAATGTCAATTTCTTTTTCTTGCATTTACAAACAGCAAAAATATCTTTATGAAAGAACATTTTTCTGCAGGATTTACTAAACTTGAAGAGAGAAAAAGCTCACATATATTTTGAGAGGGTTAAATTGAGAATAATATAACAAAAGACAACTTTAAATCTTAAATCCAGCAAAATTTTACTATCCTTATCATGAATGCCTTAAGTATTACCACCATAGTAGAAGTATATAACCTCAATTCACCAGGAAAAAAATCCATATACATCACCCTCTTATCACTTTAGCTGAGAAGACAAAAGAGCAGAAAAGTCCTTTAATCTAACTACAAGTCTCAGCTAGGTTCAAAAAGTGTCACTGAAGATCACTTTTGTTCATACACTCTACGTACAAGCAAAACATCAAGGGAAAATCTTCAATACTTGAAAGAGTCTGTTTTTCAAATGGTACAATTGATAAACTGATTTAGAAAGAAAAATCGTCTAAAAATATATATGTATATTAATATAGAGGAAATGTAAAATATACATGCTTAAAAACATGTACACATTTCCAGTGTTCAGTTGAATGGTTCGTGCTTGCAGCATTCATCATTTTGAAGTTATAACACAACAAGAGTAACCAACATTAGCTTTTATCTGCATGGATAACAAAGAAGTAATCTATAAGCTGAGTAAGAGATTTTTAGTTTCATAACAGAAAATGTCTGAATGCAGGGAAAAATCCTCTTTTCCCATTCATTCTTCTTTAGCACAGACCAATTATAGTACTTTTTTTTCAACCTTTTATTCACATATAGCAAAATATGTGTACACATATGCAAGCTTGACAAAGTTACATAAAATATGTAGAAGAGCTTTAAATCTCAATTTCAAAGCAATCATCAATTAAAGAAAGACGAACATCAAGTTTTTGTGAACATAAGAAAAAGATTTCTAGCATTAAACATTCCACAGTTATGGTTCTGATAAAATCACTCACTAGCAGATATTGTCTTTTATTGTGGTTAGTAGACTTTGTTTTATTTCCACAAAGAAATAATATGATATGCAGAAAGGAAATTTTACAGGTTATATATCAAACTAATAACTAGAGATTTAAAACATCAGAATAGTACAATAATACAGTAGTGTATCTGCCATCCAAGAGTTAAAACTCTTGGCCAGGTATCATTTTAATTTTGCCTGGGTACTGGGAACCTAATTTTGCCTGAGTACTGGGAACCTAGATAGCACCTCTTCATTGTACTTAAAGGAGAGGTTCAGAGCATCCCCTGATGTCTGCAGCTTAACTAAGTTTTTTTTAAAATACTTGAGGCTTGTTAAAGTAAATATATACTAAATGTGTTCATATTTTCTTCCCTCTTCTTCTGACTCAACTCTGCGTTTGTTACTCTCCCCACCTGGTAAACAAACAAAATTTTAATTTGGGGACAATCCTGCTTTAATGGTAAAACTATACGTTCTCTAGCTGAACATTGAATGACACTTTCATTTATTTAATGAGAAAAAGATAATGCAGAATTTGTAAAAAGAATTTTGCAATTCACTGGACAATTCACTCTTGCATATTTTACACATCTACATGGTTTTAACATTCTCCATATTATTTAGCCAGGGAACATTAAACCATCAGGGATTAATCATAGGAATGTAATGATGTACATTGGTAAATTATATATGATGAATCTTTCTGAAATATTTTGCTACACATTTTCCATTACAAAATTATACAGCCTCTGTAGACCCTGAGGAATTTTTTCTACCCTTGAGGTGATTTCAAAAATAGTCCATTTCATTGAGATAATGAGTATGCAACAATGTTGCTGTTGATAATGATGTCAGTGTTGATAGTGATGATGAAAGTGGAATAACAGAGAAAGAAAAATATTTTTCTTGAACCGTATTGAGGTTTTATATTTAGTTTAGCAGTTGTACTGTGGATTAGAGAAAAAATAGAATTGTAACACTAACAATGTGACACCTTGTTATTTCTTTTGAGGTCACCATTAGGAAATATGAAATGTAAGCTTAGTTTATTAGAAACCATCAACCAAAACTGTCAACATAGGTTTCTTCAGTTTTTAAGCTGGTTTGACTGGCTATATATGTATGTATGATGCGTACAGGCCGCACCAATGTAGCTAGAGGGATAGAAATTTAAACATTTACTCCTTATTATGTCTAGAAAGAATTCCCTTCCTAAATAGGTTTTTAATGAGGGGTTCAATTTGCAAAGTAAGTTTATGCTAAATTGATCCCTTAGTTTGTGACCGCTTGTGTTTTGATAATTCTGACTTTTTTTAATGATCACAGTCCAACAAAAGTAACTTATTCATTGATCATCCCTTTTTCCAATTTTTTAATTGATCAGCCCCAATACGGTATGCTGCCAAAAGACATTGGTCACTTGACGGTTTCTATTGAATGACTAACTAGACCTGTTTATTTATTTTTTTGGTTTAGATTTTCTTAAATTAAATTTACATACTCTGTTCTCTTTTTTTTCTTTTTCATTATTACATTTACAATTTAATAATGTATTCATTAGAATATGTTTGCTTGTTATAACCCAAGGACATGTCCCCATTTTAAGGAAATATGTATGAAGGAAGATAATGAAAAAAAAGTCAGTTTGGGAGAAAATTCATGTAATATTTACATAAAGATGAATCTAACTTCGAAAGAAAAGAGAAACTAAATACCTTTGCATCTAACATGACATGAAAACCTTTTCTTTGTTTTACATGTGTTAAAGTCCATCTATAACTCATTTTTTTCTTCTATAACAAAACGAACAACAATGAAAATGAACTGTTTTTTTTATTTTTATTTATACTTTAAGATTAACGGAAGTTTTTAGATACTTCCTATCTCTCTGCAACTTCTTCTCTTAAAACCACTCTATCTAAGGTTCAAATTCTTTCCCTTCTTTCCATATCATATTTTTCATTATCTCAATGCAGTCTGCTGTTTGAATGAGGACCAGACTGAAGATGATAAAGATTTATTCATTGAAATTTGGCATTCAGAACAATGAAGAAAATATAAGTAGAACAAAAAGAATGAGCAGTAATGAGTCTTGATCTCTAAAACACAACATGAAACAAGGTTTTGTGTTAATATTCCATTCATGTTTATTTTGAGAGCTTATCATTTTGCATAAAGATAAGAAATTTGACATGTATCTGCATACAAATTAATTATATATACATATCCACCTACACACAAACAGACAGCTGAAGAATGAGAAGGATAAGACATGCTTCCAGGGATTATATTGATGATCACAATTATTCTGATTCCTTCCCCAGAGCATACAATTTCTCAGTTAACTCTGGGTTTTTTAGACATTCTGAGGAGCACCTTGCCAATGTGCCTAAAACGAAAAGTATATAACGGCTGCATAATACCAGCCATGACTTATGGTTGCGAAACATGGAAATTAACCAAACGAGCAGAAAACAAACTTAGAATAGCACAGAGAGCCATGGAAAGAGCAATGCTAGAGGTAACGCTAAGAGATAGAAAAAGATCAACATGGATCAGAGAAAAGACTAGAGTAAAGGATATTATTCAACTAATTAAACAACAAAAGTGGAGATGGGCCGGCCACCTAGCGAGAAGAGATGACAATAGATGGGGGGAAAAGATTAACAGATTGGTGCCCATGGGATAGTAAAAGAAGTAGGAAAAGACCAGACACAAGATGGAGGGACGAGATAGAAAAGTTTGCCGGTAAGACTTGGCAGAGATTAGCACAAGATAGGTTGTCATGGAAGGAGATGGGAAAGGCCTTCGTCCAGCAGTGGACTTATAACAGCTGCTGATGATGATGATATAGGAGAAATAATTTGTATTGGTTCATAACAACCTTTACAGCTGGTTTCACAATTAGATCATCAGATGAAGAATTAATGGTATTTTGATAATTCCTTTTATAGATTCATTTGTTGTAATAATCTGTGCATAGTAGTCATAAATAAGTTCTGTTTTCAACTGAAGAAGGCTCAATACGTTACTAATTGGTAATCTAACCAATAAAAATTATTTCTTCAATATTCGCTCTACTAACGTATTGAGCCTTCTTCAGTTGAAAACAGAGATCTACTAATATATCTATGCACAATTGTGTCACATATTTATGACTACTTACTATATATATATATATAAACACCTATAATGACATGTTACAAAGCCTTTTTATTTCTCAACTGCCTCCCACTTTCCCTATTCACCTCCATTTTTTCACTGAAACTTTTCTCCCTAAAATTCCTCATTAATGTCCTGTCTACCTCCCAGATATATCCATTAAAATGAATTAATTCTCACTCAATTAGAAATTCATCAAATGATTAATCTACAGAAGTTTAAATAAATTATCGTTTATTATTGTATCAATAGTGTGACAAATTTTAAGTAATCTTTCTCAGATTCCAGGAAAAAAATAGAGAAATAAGTCCACATCCATGGATTAAGAAATAGAAATATTATCTGAAAAAAAAATGTGGGGACACTTAATTTGCACACAATTCAAAGTGAAATTCTCAATGGTTACAAAATAGAAAATGCACAATGGTAATCCTTTGTAATCCTTAAGAAGAGGCTTATTGTAGATCAAGTTAATAGATGAATACACAAGAAGATAAAACTAATATAAGATAATGTTCAACTTGTGATGAACTTACATAGGTAAAAATAGATATTGAATCATTTTGTCAAATGATTGTTAAATTATTTTCTCTTCTTTTTTATCCATCCATCATGACTGCAGTGTAATGATCTATTTCAATACTCTGATGTCTTTGTGTAAGAGCTTTTCTCAACACCAAATCTTCTTATCAATTTCTTAAATCTGATTAATGCTTCTTATTTCTCAGTGATGGAAAGCTTTTCTTTATATTTTCACAGGAGCCAATTATTTTCTCAACTTTTATGGATCAAACTTACCATGCTGAATAATCACTGGAAAAAGGAAGGGGAAAAGTACTAAACCAATTTAACTTCCTAAAAAAAGAAAACACAACTGGCAATCTTGAGTAAATATTCAAAGTATACATATTTTAATTAGAATAGACAAAAAATTCCTTTCCCGAAAACTATTTTCCTTATTAGAGAATGATTATTTACAATATGTATAACACGTTTTACAAAATAAATTGAATATACCAAATTTACTAAGTAAAATCATCTTTAAAATCCCTAAAATAATACCTAGCTAATTATTATTTTACATAAATGTAAATAAAAATTTCAAAATTCTACTATGGGTTCATAGCTTTAAAAACGTTACCCTGTTCTCTGTTTAGTACCTTATTGATGTTTACATTTTTGAGAATTATTTATAAAACTGAAAATTTATCAGAACCAAATGAGAATTTTATTAGGTGTGTAGTAGCCACATACTTTAAAAGGGGGAGTGTAAACATGTTCTTTTTAATTAATTGTATTTAGTATATCTCAATATTCTTCAAATGTTAAAAATAAGGTAACTTGTTACGTCCAATTTCTCTATTTGTTCAATAGAAATTCATTATTTCATTTGGATTACATTCACCTTCTGGTTTATTTGTCATTGTTACAAAACATATCAGATAAGACAGAAATCTGGTCAGACTAAATTTATAACTTGCATTACTTGTTCATTTTCTGCAATCCAAACAATTCTTCATTGTCCATAGAGAAACACAATAGCAGAAAGAAATTAGAGATGTTGGTTGCTTGTTGGGCATTCATATAAAAAGGCAGGTACGCACAATTTGTGCCAGGAAACATCAGAAGGATTAAAATCTCTTGTCAGATTATCTTTGAGACAATCTTTTTCCACATCACTGTTTTCAAGTACAGCAAAGGATCTGACATCTTTGACCAAATTCAAGTAAACTTCTACTCTCCCCATTCCATAACATGAACTTTGACATAATTTTATTTCTCTCCTTAATGCCATCAATACTCAATAGTTTGTCTTTTGGCTATTTTCTTTCCAAACATACAAATTTATGCATTTTCTAACAAGTCTTATAATTATAACAAGAAAAAGCAGAAGAAGAAGAATTATATATGGTATATACTTCACATATTATACTTTAAGAAAGCATATGTTAGCCATTTGTATTGCTAAACACTTAATAACTGGAATTATTTTAAAAAATGACTGAAAAGATATAGCTAAATCACACTTCAAATTTTTTAATTCATCTTGTATTGAAATATCAATAATTATGAGGTATATAAGAGAACTTTAAATATATCTTCTGAATGAACAAACACAATATT
>VCCN01005798.1:7804721-7829068 GCA_006491835.1 Architeuthis dux
ATGATGATGATGATAATTGGCTAATTTGTTTGTTTTTTCTTTTCCTTTTTTGAATAGGGAGTTCTTTTAAATAAGCTTCTTTTTTTTTTAAATTTAAATTTTCCCAAACAAAAATTCATTTGACAACTGTCATCAATGTAACTGCATTCATTTAGGACATTTCAGCAAAGTTTTAATCATCAATACTTGAAAATGTAATTTTAATGACAGTTAATGAGCTTCTACGTGTTAATCTGAAGATTATTTTTGTGTTAAAAATATTCAGTTAGCTTTTCCAATAATGGAACCCTACAACAGAATTAAAGTTAATCTTTATTATTATTGGATGTAGTATTGTAATACACTATTTTTTTATTAAATTTCGATTAGTTTTTACCTTCATCCTAATTTTAGTTGCTTTTATACAACCTATTAATTCAGGCCACCGTTCCTATGGCAACAAATAACAGCGCTGTTATTCATTGCCATAGAAACAGTGGCCCAAATTATTAAGTTGTATAAAAGCTAAAATTAGGATGAAGGTAAAAACTAGTCAAAGTTTAATGAAAAATAGAGAATTAAAGTTATCTGAAAACAGTTGAAGAATTAACACTCTAAACTGAATATGACCAGAGCTTTACAGAATATTGCTTGTTTTGAATGATTCAAGATACATTTTCAGGTGAAATAAATGGATTAAGCTAGAATAACTGGAAAAAGATAAGGCAAAACTCATCTAAAATTATAGAGGGTCTCATTTATATTAGATAGTTGTCCTTTCAAGTTTAAAAAGAAAAGAAAAACAATTAAAATGCAACCAACTTATAAATATATCTATGAGAGAAAATATTTACAAATATCAAACTCTTGATTTTTCTTACAAAATATTTTCATAGGTTTTAAAAAGGATATATGTATATATAACTAATGGTGACATTCAGCCATTATTGTCCTTGTCGCTATCATCATTCTTTCCCTGCAGTAGAGTTACTCTGAAGAACTCCTACATGCCTACTTCTACTTTTATATACTACAAGTTACAAAATGATATGAAGTTTTAGGTACTTACCCAAAATATAGTGCAATGTTCTCAGAGCTTTTTTCTTATAATCAACAGTTACCCAATATAGAATCCCAGGCTCTATATTATATTTGTAAATCAACATCAACCTTATAATCTTTTAGAACTTCACCGTTCATCAAAAAGACCTTCAGAAGTTTTGGACAAAAATCCTCCTCTTTGGATATGGTCTGACTTTTTACAGAAAAGTTCTAATACTTTCACAATAGATTCTTTGCTCAGTGCAAGGAAAACTGACTAAAAAGAAATAAAGATAACTCTGGGCTCTTTATTTGTGTATGTAACTGAATGACTAGAAAGCAAAAAGAGACATATCTTTGTGCTAAGGCTGTCTGTAACTAGAGCACTGACGAGTCAATTGCCTAGTTGTCTAACCTCCATTTTATTCCACTAAGCTTCAACATTAAGTACTTACAGATTCGCTTTCATTGTTCATCATACCACATTTTCCTGCATAGTGCATCTTCCATATTGTCTAGGTTCATTCTTGTCAGATATCTATGAGTGACCAGACAAGTCCACTCCTAAAGATGCCATAATATGTGGCCACTAGTTCTTGTGATTTCCTAACTGTCAGGTGCATCCAGCAGGCCAGTGGCCTTTCAATTATATCCTTAAACGTTACCCACAAAGACCTATGGCCCTTTCTATCTCTTATCACATAACAGTTCTATAGTGGTCAAGTTAGATGACCATTAACTTGGCCTTTTCTAGGAATTCAGACAAGAAAAGAAAAGAGGCTTGTCAAGCTTCTTTATCAAAGTGAACTGAATTATTATAATAGGTAGATATTGGAACAATTTTTTTTATATATATTTTGGAATGGTGACTGCTTTTTCATATGCTATCTGCCAATAACTATGCTCACAGACATACAGAAAAGAATCTGGACATGCTACTTTTGGGAAGGGAAATTTTGCTGGTGACATCAACATGAACAATAAAAGTTCTTCTTATAGAAAGTTCCAGACATTCTTATGGAAAAAAAATTAATCAGTCCAAACTACAAATAAAGAAAATTAGTCACTCAATAGAAACCGTCATGTGGCCAATATCTTTTGGCAGCATGCTGTGTTGGAGATGATCAATTAAAAAATCGGAAAAGGGATGATCAATGAATAAGTTACTTCTCTCTCCATTGTTGCTGTGTTTCTAGACATAAGGAGTAAATGTTTAAATATTCAGCCCTCTAGCTCCATTGATGTTGCCTGTATACGTGATACATACATAGCCAGCAAGACCAATTTGAAAACTGAGGAAACCTATGTTGACAGTTTTGATTGATGGTTTCTAATAATAGCAATCGCATAGCATCTCAGTTATATAAATTAAACATAATTTGGATATGATCCAGGAGTGAGAGAACTGAGTGGTTTAAGGTAGCTAAGGGCTTTTTTTTCACTAGTCACTTACAGCAAAAAGAAAACCCTTCCATTAAGATGTAAAATCCAAAGATTATGTGGAAAAATTAACTACTTCATAGACTTGAAAGTAGATATGGCTTATATGATAAAGATGTTAATTCTTTACTGTGAAGTTAACAAAATAACTGCTTCAAGTCCTGAAACTTAAGACTTTGTTTAAACTTCAAACAATTATGGCCCAATGATAGCACAAAGGACTGAAGGCAATCATTAAAAAATAAGGAAAATCCGATTACAATATTAAACCAGAAAATCTATTTTCCCTCATGGTAAGCTTTATACAGCTAAAATCTAAAGCTGTTGGTTACATCTTTGTCATACCTACTCTATCTGCAGTTAACTTGTAAAATGTAGAAAACTTTTTACTTATTTAAAACTTATGAATTGTTCAACTTATTAAATGGAGAGAGTAAAAAAACAACAACTTCAAAGCTAAAGTAGTGATGAAGATTTTGCAGCAAAAGACAGAATATTTTTTCATTCTCTCTTTCTCACCATGTATTCTACATCTGGCATGATAGCAATATTCTACACGTTTATAATAACTCTACTTCCAAGATGCCAGCAAGCTACCAATAAAAAACAGTACATGGTGTTATTTACTGAGCTTATCTTAGTCTGGCACAAGGCCACTGTAATTCAACCACCGAGAGAAGATCAAACTCACTAACACTAGCAAATTAGTACGTGAGATAAAGTTGCTAACCATTATTTTAGGTACCCTCAGTGGGTTAGTTAATCTCAAAGATTACTTATAGTAAGCTCGTTCCTCATTAGATGCCTAAAAAAAGTGGCTTTATGTCAAAGTTAGCAGCATCCAATAAATACTTACCATGTTCTTTCAAAGATTATCTATTTATTCTATTTTCTTTACCATCAGTTTTTTCTTTTAAAATGTGTATGTATATGAGAAAAACTTAATTACAAAAAATTAGTTCAGTTTTTGTTTCATAAATATTGAATAACCAGAAACTAAAAACACTGATCATTAAAATAACTGGAGCACAAATAAAATGAGCTTGATCTCTTACAGCTTAAACTGCTTGAGAGAGTGAGTTTTGTTATTCTTAAATCCAGTTCAAAAATCTTCCATCAATATTTAGTTCATACAGTGATTGCAAGAATGTTATAAAAACAACAGAGGCATCAAGGAACTTGAACAATCTGTAATTGTGCATTCTGAACCTCCAATCTGAGGAGATCAGAGGCCAACTAACACCAATAATTAAAATGATAAATCTAGCAAATCTAGCAATCTGAAATGTTTCCATCTTAATCATGAAGAAAGAAGTAAAACTGTATATATTTATTAAACATCACAGAAAAGAGGGTTTGCAGCTTTTTCTAAGAATGGGGAAGCTGGTAAATTCTATTAGTTTGAATGCCTTAATTGTCCAATTATCTGTATCCTGTACAAGATACAGCTATTTATTTTTCTCATATTTAATTTTGCCTTTTCACATTATTATTGATGAAATTGATAACCTATTTATATATATATATTTATACATATATATATACATAATGTAAAGTATAATTGCATAATACCAGCCATGACTTACAGATGCAAAACATGGAAATTAACAAAACGAACTGAGAATCAACTTAGAATCGCAGAGAGCCATAGAAAGAGCAATGCTAGCTATAACTCTAACAGAGAGTAAACATGGACTAGGGTGAAGGACATTATACAAATAATTGAGCTATAAAAGATAACAGATGGAGCAAAAGACTAACCAATTGGTGCCCATGGGACAGTAAACACAGTAGGAAAAGACCAGACACAATATGGAGGGATGAGATAGAAAGGTTTGCCGGTAAGACATGGCATATGTTAGCACAATCGTGGTCATCATGGAAGGAGGTGGGAAAGGCCTTTGTCCAGCAGTGGACGTATAATGGCATGATGATATATAGATATAACATCTTATTCTATATAATATTGGATATTATTAAATATCTAAAAACCTCCAATGTGTGGCTTTTCCGTACTTTTTACCATTTTTCTTAAATATATTGGACCGTCTTTGTGGAATTCAACTATCCTCCTACTTCTATCATCTTACAGTGATCACTTGGAAAAAGACAAATTCATATTGACAACTTTGCTTATATTTGGTGCTTATTCCAATTCAGAAAAGATTTGACTTAATTAAATGTAATCAAACTATGAAAATTGTTTTATTGACAGCAACAAAGATGAGAATACTACTGAATAAATGACTAAGACATAATGATGCCTCAGCTTAGAATTTAAAGAAACTGTTTGCCAGCTCTAAGAAATTCAGCTTCTGTAAAAAGTGCAAAGTGTTATCATTTTTATTACATCACTCAAATAAAATGCATGTGTGATTGCTGTTATTGGGATGATAAGTAAATGTGCTTTCATGTACCAGATTCAAGACAGACGGACACCACTTTGAAAATTTCTCTTTAGAAATGCTATAATAATTAAAGAAGTCTTTATTTTAATGAAAACATATTTAAAAGGAGAGCTTTAAATTAAGCAACTTGTGAGTGAAGTAATGGATGCAATAACAGCCATGCAGTAGCACATCTTACAGTGCATTACATGAAATTATACACTTTTGTGCAGATATTTACCAAGTCTAGCACAAGGCCACAATAGTGGGACACCCAGTTAAGACTGAACCCGCTACACTAGCAATGGTCTTTGAAACTACATTGCTCACCATCAGTCTATGGCAAGTGTTTTGCATGGTTTCTTGTGTGAGCATAAACATAAAATAAAAACTAAGAGATTATAATGTGAAATTTCTATGAGGATAATTTGCAATTTTCATAAATGGTAACCATCACATCATAGTGGAAAGCCTGCATCATAGCAGAACTATGCCAGTTTATATGTATCCATGTAAAACTCAGGATTTTAAATGCTGGTTTTCAAGGCAAGCCAGCCCTGCACAACTGGAAGATTGGTGTAACACAATCTTCCTACCTCCTTTTCCCATTCTGCCCAGTTCCATACTAAGCAAATCTGAGTAAGTATTAAAACATTACAAAAGACTGTTTAGCAACTAAACAAAGTAATTATGATTTGGAAATTAGTTTGTTTCAACAGCTTAAATAATAATGCAACCTAAGATTATTAATCACTGCTACCCACAACAGACTTGCTGGGTTTAGGTTATTCATGTGTTCTGACATTTATATGTATCAATCTATATATCCGGGCTTTGCCCAGCCCTAACCATTCATAGTAGAAACTTGAACTTTTGCACATACACTCCCCTCAATGAGTAGAGAAAATTCCCCTCCTAAAAGTGTTTTTAGTGGGAGAGTCAATTTACAATGGAAGTTTATGCCAAATTAATCCCTTAGTTTGTATCCAGCAGCATTCACACTGGTTTTTTGAAAATTTGGACTTTTTAGTGATCACAGCCCCCAAAAGTTAAGAAAAATAACTCAATAATCACCTCCTTTTCCAATTTTTTAATTGATCAGCCCCAACACGGCATGCTGCCAAAAGACATTGGGCACATGACAGTTTCTATTGAATGACTAAACAGACCTGTTTTTTGTTTTTTTAATCATAAATGTATGATTCAAACCATGCTGGTAGTATTTTCATCAAGGTAACTGTACCACCACCACCACTGCTTAATTTATGAGGTAAAAAGAAGTATATATGGGTGGCATAATTTCCCTTGGAGTGTTAGTTTTCTAATGTTTTCAAGAGTTAAACAAATTGAACTCTTAAAAGATGAAAAAACATTTGGGTGTTAAATATTACAAAGAAAATATAAGGATGCTGCCACCAGAATCTATAAATTGAAAATACAGTTAATTTGTGAGTGCAGCAGTAGAGTTTTGGGGGGTTAGTTTAAGCAGTGGGCTATCAAAATAAATATTCAATCATCAAATGTTGTTGCTATCATTAAGCTTTTATACTCTCCAGTTATGGTCTTCACACTTTTTTTCTCCTTTTGCTCTTACCAGACAGACAGGTTCAAAGTAGATACATGCTGTTGAACTCAACAGTCTTCTTAGACAAGAAATTTACAAAATGGCATCATATCATTCTCTACCTTTGTAGTTGTGTAATATCACTGGCATTTTTAAATACTTTAACAATTTAATGATTTAAAAAATAAAAATCATATTTAAAAACATTGAAAGTGATATTGATGATGATGACGACTAGTACTAATACTAGTAGTAGTTTATGTAAAGGAATAAATGTTTAAATTTGCAACCCTCTAGCTCCATTGGTGCAACCTGTACGCATGATACATACATAGCCAACCAGCCGACCATCCCAACTTGAAAACTGCAGAAACCTATGTTGACAGTTTTGGTTGACGGTTTATTCAAAAAGTTGAGAATATTAATTTCAGAAGCATACCTAGATGGTACAAAGACTACATTTTGGCCCAACTCAAGAAAGAATTTGCAATAGCCTACTCTTGTTGTAAGAAGGTGAAGGTTTTTAACAGGGCTATGAATGAATATAAACCACCATAGTAACATTAGTACTTAAAAGTAGGATTTAATGATTTAACCCCTGAATTTTGTAATGTTTTTATCTAAAATTTGTTGGAGAAAGTTTCAGCACATAAGCTGCATGTTATACATTGAAAATCAGGAAGAAAGAAATTGTAAGAATTCAGGAATTAATGCAAGTGTTATTGACAGAATAGGGCTATTATATGCATAATTTTTAAATGTTGTGTACTGCTGCTCTCATTATTAGAAACCTTCAACCAAAACTGTCAGCATAGGTTTCTTCAGTTTTTAAGCTGGTCTGACTGACTGGCTGGCTATGCATGTATCATGTGTACATGGTGCACTAATGGAGCAAGAATGCTGAAAATTTAAACATTCACTCTTTATTATGTTTAAATTCCCCCCCACCTAAATAGGTTTTTCGTGGGCGATTCAATTTGCAATGTAAGTTTATCCTTAATTTGTGTCCGCCATCATTCATGCTTGATTTTGAAAATTCAGACTTTTTTTTAGTGATCACTGCCCAACAAAAAGCGAAAGAAGTAACTTATTTATTGATCACCTTTTTTTCCAATTTTTTAATCAATGACCCCCAACACTGCATGCTGCCAAAAGATGTTTGTCACGTGACGGTTTCTATTGAGTGACTAACTAGACCTGTTATCATTATTATTTGCATCTTAACTCCAACAGTATCAAGGAATATAGTTCCCTGAAATCCCAGTACTTTTCTCAATATTCTTGCCAACTTGAACAATGCAGTCATCAGAATAGTCTCAATTTTTCCTTTGCTCTTAAAATCTTCCTACAATCTTTTTATGCAAGTCTTTAGAACCATTCGCTGCACTCCAGTAATTATGGACATTACTATCACCTTTATATTCTACAATTACTGCCGCTGTCATTAATGATAATAATAAATAAAATGAAAAAAGATTACTAAGGAAAAATATTCTGTACATTAGATCATAATTAACGTACATTAAACCAAAGCTCTTTAATATTTATCCAATAAAAGCTAATATATATAAATAAATAGCTTCACCTCACTTTTCTTTCATAGGGATGTGTATGTTTAAGTTAAAAAATATTTTAAGAAATTAAGTAGACAAAAGAATTAAATAGACAAGGAAATGTTAGAAACCATCAACCAAAACTGTCAACATAGGTTTCTTCAGTTTTCAAGTGATTCTGCCATCACCTGAATTTTTGGGCAGATCCATCCACAATTACAATTACTAACCATGCTGCCAAAAGATGTAGGTCATGTGATGGGTTTCTATTGAGTGACTAACCAGACCTGTTCTATTGTTAAAAATTGAATATAGTTCTATCTATGTGTCATGTATACAGTCTGCACTAATGGAGCTAGAGGGCTGAAAATTTAAACATTTACTCCTTATTATTATTATGTCTAGAAAAAAAGGTTGTTTTGTTTTAGGGGGTTCAATTTACAATGTAAGTCTATGCAAAATTGATCCCTTAGTTTGTGTCCTACACTTGGTTTTTGAAAATTACTCCAGTAATATTAGTGATCCAATAAAAAGCAAGAGAAATAACTTATTTATTGATCACTCTTTTTTCAATTGATAACTTTCAATATGCCATTCTGCCAAAATATGTAGGTCATATTGAGTGACTAACCAGACCCATTCTATTGTTAAAAATTGGATATACAGTACTAATCACTTGGGTTTGAGAGTTAAAAACAGGAACATTATGCATGAGGAACCAAATCTTTTGCAATCAAAATAACAAGGGATGTCTTTAGTCTTGTTGTTCTGAATACTAAATTTCTAAATTGTTAAATGAAAAAAAAAGCAACATTTTTGTTTCTATCCTTCTAAAATTTTGTTCAGAATTCAGAAAATAAATAAAAACAGTTTGTTTGTTCAAATACTTATGAGCAGTACCCTATAAAAAGTAATGCACATAAGTATTGGAACAAGCACAAAATCTGTTTTTAATCCCTGAGATTTCTGGGGCCATTATGGATTCTGAGTACGGGGGAAAAAAATAACTTACTAGTTTGCCAATTCTTCTATATAGTAATGTGAGTTCACTTTTTTAATGTCCTTGAAAAATTCTGAACATGATTTTAGCAGCATAGAAACAAAAAAACTTGCTTATTTTCCATTTAACAATTTAATTCTTTTAAAAAAAAACATTTTCAAGAAATTTAGCATTCAGAACCATTAAACGTGACTAAATGCATGCCTTATTATGTTGATTGCAAAAAAAATGTGGTTCTTCTTGCGTAATGTTCCTGGTTTTAACTCCCAAACCCAAGTGATTAGAAGTAAAATGGCTGTTTGTTCAAATACTTATGACAGGTAAGATTTAGACAGACCAATGAAATAAGATTGATTCTTAGAGCTAACCTACCAATACTAATTGAAAAAGACAACTTGTTTCCGAGTTTTCAAGAAAAAAAGTTATAAGCATATTACTAATTAAATTCTTAATCAACATCATATAAATTTTATAAGTTAGTGAGTCTGTAGACTGTGGGCTGATAATAACTCAATATTTTTGTTTCTTTTACAGTATTTAATTCCTATGCCAGGAATCAGAAATGGGATACAATACAAAATTAATTAATTACACATAAAGGCATAGTTTACCTCAGCCAACGAAGTTGGAGCAGTATGTCTGTCCACAAGATATCTCCGAATGTACTGAATGGATTTCAATTTTGCGAAAGGTTGGGCAATGTGGTAAAGCAGGAGTGGTTAAATTGTGGGGTGGATCCAGGAATTGTCTTTTGATTGAGAGATATTTTTCCATGTTTTTTTTATATACATTTATGTATACACTCATGACTGCCCACATGATATCTCCAAAAGTTCTCAATGAATTTCCATGAAATTTTGTGGAATGATGGACAATAGGGTACAGGGGAGGATCCATACATAATTACCTCCCCTACATCGTAGTTATATATCAACACCAAATAATATTTTGGGGTGGATCCATGTACAATTAACTCCCTTATGTCGGAGTTATATGTCCACACCACATGAGGTATGGGCTCTCCAAGTGCTTTGTAGTTGTCAAATAATATCAGACAGATATATAAAAAAAAGACATACAGTTGATAGGTCATGAACAATATATTTCCATCATGGTTGACAAGCAGACAACACCTATGTTTAGTACGCATTTAGTGCATGGGTGAATTCAGTTGACCCTTGAAGCTCTACATGATGAATGACGACAGTGGATTCATAAAGTATGTATCTAGGCATACACAATCGCAGATGCAGATGTACAGGTATATATAAGAAATAAATGAACATTCATGCATTATTAAATGCATAATAATGTGTGTGTGAAGATTGACAACATTTAAAATAATGTGATGATGATGCAATTTTATAATGCTAAGGAGGTAATGATTTTGTTTCCTTATCCCACAATTATATAATATACTTATTTTTTAAAAATCTTTGAATTTATAAATATATGGAATATATTTTCTTTTCACTTTGGTAGGGAAAGAAAATATGAAAGTAGAAGGAAAGACTATCTCAGACAAGGTATAAACTGGGTAAACAACTTCATAATGTTTATTTGCATCAATTTGATTAGCAATTTTTTGCTTACCCTGTAATTACTAGAGCTACCAGGGTGTTGCACACCACTTTTAAAATATCTCCAGTTTTGTAATATATTTCTAGTAGATTTGAAAACAAAAAGCACAGACACACACCAGGCTAAAATATAAATTTAAACTGCAATTTATAATCGGCAAGACACAAACAGCAGCAAACATTTCAAAATTCTAAAAGGGAAAATCATTTATATTTAGAGAAAAAGCATTTGAATAGATATTCTAGACTGACCTACAAAATGTATGCTCGGATGTGCAAGTTCCACAGTAGAAAAACTGATAAAATCTGTAAATTTAAAGAGGACTAGGAAATCATATACTAAAATTAAAAATGCCTACAAAGTGATTTCAAGTTGCATCTGATAAAAATAAAACACATTTCAAGAAAAAGAAGAGAGAGATGACAAAGAGGAGTAAGGAAAAAGAGGAGGAAGAGGGAAGAGAAGAAGTAGAAGAGTTCAGGAGAAGGGGAAAAAGAACAGGAAGAAAACACTTACCAGCTTGGTTTTTAATGAACTGCCATTCTTGAGGAACACACTGAAATAAAAATTAAAGAATATCAGAGAAATTAAAGAGATTTTAAATTAATTCCAATCAAATACAATTTGCAGTAATTAGAGAGGGAAATAAAGTGAACACTTACATGGAAATCATCCATGATAAATTATGTCTGGATGCACAATTGAATACACAACAACAAAGACAAATTCAAACATTGATGAATAAGAGAAGAAAACCAAAATAGACAGAAAAAAACCCTAACTTTTTTCAGTCTGTTGAAGAATTATTTTCTTTCCCCATCTTTCTATATTTATGCATCTATATTAAATATTGTGCATTTAGGCAGTAATCCTTCTTTAATGCATGTCTGGTTAAATACTATGGACAAGGTATACCTTTTTCAACTTTTTGGTTAGTCTTTCTTGTTTACACACAATCTCGAAAATAACTGAATGTACAGTCGAAAGTGCTCAATCAAATATATTGTTTGGACTATATCTATATACATTGGATCCAGACATGCATAAACAAGAAAGACCAACCAAAAAGTTGGAAAGGTATTCCTTGTCCGTCATATTTTAACCAGACATGCCTACCTATATTAATAGATGGTGCAAAAGGTTAACAGATCGGTACCCTAGAGATAGCAAATGCAGTAGGAGAAGACCAGACATAAGATGAAGAGATGACGTAGGTTTTCCGGTAAGACATGGCAGAGTTTAGTACAGACGCAGTCAAGATGGAAGGAGCTGGGAAAGGCCTTTGTCCAGCATTAAACATGATGGCTGATGATGATGATATACCTACAGGGTGTCCTGTAAGAATGTCCTTTCTGTACCCATTGTAAGGGGAGTAACGTTGTATTGAAACAAAATCCTCAAACCTCAATACAAGTCAATACAAAGTTACTCCACTTACAACAGGTACAGAAAGGACATTCTCACGGGACACCCTATACATTAAATAGACAAATAGATGGATGTAAGTGTTTAACCCATATGATGATAACTGATGATGACAGGAGAGCAGACCAAGCAAATATTACACCAAAAATATGAAATAAAACCAAAAATGCTTATATTAATTTTGAGGTTTTAACTTTTTTAACTGAATGAATGATGGAAAAAAAGTAGATTTGAATTAAACTAAATGGATCATTACAGACTTAGCATCCTCAGTGTTGCATTGGCAATAGTATTTAATATATTTTCAATTAAAAGGAAAAAGAAATGTTTTAAACCAGACCAAAAAAAAAATACTTGAGTACTTTGAAAATCTTTGATGTCAATGAGACATAGGTATCTGTAAGACAAATCAATTACAGATGATGATATCAAGATGGAAGCTGGTTTCTCAAACAGAAAGAGTTAATAGATAAAAATTTGATAATTGTGTATTGGTTTATTCAGACACAAAAAGATATTTGATAAGTTATAAGTTTGATACAAGGCCACATTTTATGGTAATTCCATCACAGATTGAAATCATAATCAACTCGCTTGCAAATCACCATCAACAAGAGGTACTTAGAGAGAATTAGTTATATTGATAGCTATATATTCATTTATTTCTCTCTCTCCCTCAATGTATAGATAGCTAGAGAGAAAGAGAGGAATGAATTATATGTCTATATTCCTTATATAGATAAAATATATATCAGGCATCTCATTGGGTGCCCGACATATGTGGCCCAGTGCTAGACTAAGTTAAGCCTAGTAAATGCCTGTAAAAGATGAACAGATACTTAGTATCTGCAAATACTTCTTCAAACATCACTCTCAGAAGATATAAGGATACATTAATATAAATTATTTGTATATACTCCTTCAAGTATACAAAATACATATGTATGATTTAGAGATCTTCTTTACTGTTTTATCTTTGTTGTTTTTCCACTTTTATGGATCATTTATTCTCTAAACTTGCTCACATGAATTATGTCCACTGCAAAGTCTTGTTAGTCTAGTTCTGCTTATAATCTGATATGTGGGCTATATTATACTGTCTTGGTTTGGTGTTTTTTGCTTCCATAACAAAACTCAGTAAATCAGCAAAAATCACCATGACAGTATCAAATTATAAGCAGAACAAGACCAGCAACAAGACTCGTCATCAGATAAAATCATCTGAAAAAAGCTGGAGAATGCACTGGCTGAAATGTAGTGAAAAAAATAGCAAATATAAAGATAGTCCAAATTTTTTAAAAAATGAATATTAACGGTTCATCTAAAAATCTGAGACAATCAGGTCTGGTTAGTCACTCAATAGAAACTGTCCTGTGACCAACGTCTTTTGGCAGCATGCTGTGTTGGGTGGATCAATTAAAAAAATTGAAAAAAGGGGTTATCACTATAAAAGTCAGAATTTTCAAAAAAAAAATATGAATGCTGCCGGACACAAACTAAGGGACCATAAACTTACATCACAAATTGAACCACCCCACTAAAACATATTTAGGGTGGGGGGGGTAAAAAAAAAAGTTTTTTCTAGACATAATGAGGAGTAAATGTTGAAATTTTCAGCCCTCTATCTTCATTGGTGTGACATGTGATACAAACATACATAGCCAGCCAGACCAACTTGAAAACTGAAGAAACCTATGTTGACAGTTTTGGTTAATGGTTTCTAATTACATATATCTTGATTGATAACTTGATAGATAAGCAAAAAATTAGACAAAGCAAAAGCTACTAAAAAATAGAAGAAAACAAACTATGCTAGGAACAGAGATACAAACATATTTATTTTAGATGGCACAAAAGTATTTGGAAGCCTATTTACCTAAAACTAACCTTAATATAAACGTTACTTTTCAGAATTTACAGTTCATCTCTTTGTGTTGGTTTTCATAGTTACTGTATGTTTGAATAGCAGATCTATGTAAATTTAGAGGAATCGATTTCGCTCTTAGGGGTCCAAATGACCCCAGTGCAATATGTGCATGGACAGTAAATGCTGATAAACGATCCCACAGATAATTCACACATTTAATGTTATCAACAACTTAGCTTCTATTTCACTACAATCAGAGTAATATGATAGATTTGAAATTGAAAAGAATCAGGAAACATTTATTGATGGAAAGTCTTATTCATGAGGAAAAAAATCAAAGAAACAAGTGTTTGGAAAAGTAGAAGACATAAGGTCAAACACATATGCACAGACATACACAAGGTATTTCACTGGTGTAGTGGATAGTAAGCTAGTCTCAGAGACCAATACTGCAGTGAGTTTTATCCTCACTGAGTGCTCCACACTGGTAACCTAGTGCCATGCTAAGCTTAGTAATTGCTCACACACATGAAAAAGTTATATGGACTTTTGCCGTTACCCTTTATGAGCTGTATCCTTTGTGAGATCAATGTATACATGCCCAAAGGAACTACTTTGAAGGGAACAGTGCAAAACTGATGTTAGGGTAAGTAATTCTTCATGAAAATGGAAAAAATTTTGAACTGAGCTGAACTTTTGGGTAGCAACTCGCATAAATATCCATTTGTGTGTGTGGGGATGTTTTTATATATATATATATATATATATATACACCTTTTCTCAGATATAAAACATCATCTCTTTCTCTCTATCTATCTAATGATCGATCGATAGATAGATATAGTTGTTTTATGTACAGGCATGTTATATCCATTATAACTTTTATATTTCTTAGGTATTATTTAAGACTTCACCATAGTGGAGTGGTTAGCATGTTCTTTGCACAAGCTACTGATAGTGAGCTTGGCCGTAACTTTGTACTTTATGGAATTAGCAAGACTTGTATTGCTACAAGATATCTCACACTCCATATAGATTTACACGCATGCACACACACACACACTCGCATTAAACAAAATGCATAAATTGAAATCACATGGCATGAAATAGTCTTCTACTTAAAACTGTAGTCAAATGAAATGCATTCAACAAGGATAAGCCACTAAGATTAAAAAACAAAAAATGGAATTTGTATTGAAGGATAACAGGCATTTGGAATTGTATGCCTTTTGACTGCTGGAAATGTGTCATTTAGACAGTTGATGTGTTCTCTCATAGTCTGATCCTCTACTGGTTCTAGCTGGAGATGCATTGAATAGTCTACCCTAGTGGGAAAGTCAATAACCCACTGTCAACTGTGCCAGCCTCACAGAATAATGACGGTTCCAAGCTCAGCTCCCACTAGGCACCACCTTCTGGCTCACACCTCACTACCACACTAAGCAATGCATTACAAGTACCTGGCAACTGAACTTTTGGTGCAAACTCTTTCATCCAGTTAGCTTGGGTACCACTTGACCCTGCCTCATTGGTGATTTGGGATTAAAATGGCTAAAAACTAACACACAAACAAATTAGCACAACGACTCATCAGAGAGGATAATCTGATATTGATTGGACTTTCCATTGAATCTCCTTCTAATGACTACTGAAATACAGGTATATACAGTGCTAGTCATGATTATTGGCACAGATGAATTGTTTGTATAACCTGTACAATATCTTCAGAAATGGAAATCTACAAAATTGTTATCATCAGAATATTTTAAGCACACAAGAATGGTTGAAAAGGAAAAGATTAATTGTTTCAAACTGGCAAGCAATGAGTCTTAATCTCAATCCCATTGAAAATCTTTGGAGAGAGCAGAAATCTGGAGGCATGGTTTCAAAACGTATCATAAACCAAAGGAATCCTGCAAACATTCAAGAGCTTGAACAAATTGCAAAGAAAGAGTGGGAGAAACTACCAGCTGACAGGTGCAAGAAGCTTATAGATGGGTACAAGAAATGTTTGGAGGCGATCATCATTGACAAAAGGTGTGCACTAAAATATTAAGGAAGGGTGCCAATATTATTTTCCAGGTCATATTTTCTATTACTTCATCGGAATTACTATGTGTTAGTTGAAAAATAATGTTTTTTGTTAAATTACTTTTGACATCCTATTAAAATATTCTGATGATACAAATTTGGTAGATTTCCATTTATTTCTGAAGATATTGTACAGGTTATACAAAAAATCCAAGGGTGCCAATAATCGTGACCAGGACTGTAGTTAAGATTGAAATAGGTTTACCAACAAAAGCAACTCAATATCAATTTGCACCTATCTCTCTACTTTATTTTCCGTCTCGAATTTAACAAACTAGGACTGAGCGAAGATGGTGAGAAAAGACCTTTCCTAAGCATCATATAAGCAAAGAATAGGTATGAAGAACGCCTGTATGTTCCAGCCCCCTTAGCTTTCAGAGTGCCACTTACTATGGTGAGGAGTTACACTGTTGTCTGAAGAACACTAAACCTGCTACACTCACAGAATAAAAAAAAATAAAATAAATACATACTCAGCTGCTGGATTTAGCAATTACTATTCAATAAATCTTGATACTATAGAATGGGCTAATTCAGAACGAATTTAGGCTATTTTTCATTTTCTAAGGTTCACCAAAAGTTAAGTTTACGTTGAAATCTTTTTATTTTCAGCAGGCTTACAAATTAATTAGTTTTAACATATGTATTATATAAATATTCCATAATGTTGGTAGAAAGAATATGGGTGTTACTCAAGAATGTTCTCAATTGCCCCAGGGTTGGGACAATTGAGAACATATTGATTCGGAAACTTTTGAGAACATCATAAAAAATTCAAACTAAGAAATATTTGAGAACAATAATTAAACTACAACTAATATCTTTCTATCAAACAGGTTTTTTGCTGATTACATTTGTATAGCAACCTCTCAGTTTTAGTTTCATGACCATATCCTATCCATTGGTTATACACACATCAAGATTAGTTGGTTGCTTAAAAGCAATATTTACATTAGTGCCTCTTCCAGTTGAAATCTCGGACTTCCTGTAATATATTTTCCACTTCTGACTACTCTCCTTAGACACAATCTTGTACTGCTTGTTTGCCTACACGACTCTCAAACCGCACAAGTGCATAATCACTGGAAGGTATCCTCATCTGACTGGTTCCACATCAACAGAATTTAATGAGTCACTGTCACTGTCAGCTTCTGCAAAATTAAGGGATTTTGCACATATGTTTGGTCTAGTGACACTACTTGATGGAATTGGTTCCTCCAAGTCAGCAAGTGACACATTCCTACCTGCTGCAACATTCACTTTCTTACTACGAGGTGCTCTCTTCATGATGCTAGTCTCTCTTTTATCTTGTAGGTATATCAGAAGAGTTTGACTCCCTCAAATAGTTGTTAGTTAAATTGTAAGGCTATGCTCCTTTGCACTATCATACTGTTCTCAATTGCCCCACCCTAAAAATATGGTCAGTAATAAAATACTAGTTAACAGACCTGAGGTTTTAGTAGCCAAAGCTATTGCGCCAAGTATATACTATCCATGATCCAAATTAAGGGTTTTACCAGTTAATGGTTATACCTGGGGAAAGCTTAGTAGTTTGGTATTGGATTTTGCTGAAAAAAGAACAATTTAATTTAATAACATTTTTTAAATTTTGCACAATTAAATTATTTTAACTTATATAGATTAGTACCTAAAGGCTAATGGTATACTTTAAGTGCTCAGTGGAAGTCGTTCTCAATTCCCTCCCATTCTCTATTACCCAATACTATGGTATATCTATACTTGGGATGCATCCATTCACTATTTCATAATGCTCCAAAATAGAAATACAGAGGTAGCGACTTATTGTGATCACTTTGCGATAGGGTCTTTCAGATAACAATAACCATCTGATAAAATTAATCAAAGGATATAAAAATTGGAACCATTCACATTCATTGTTATATTAAATTCATTGTTTTAAACAACAATTTATTTTTATGTTTTAATTCCTATTAAATGAAGTGTTTGGGAATAACTGTTTGATAACATTATCCATGATTATAATAAACGGCTTCCTCTGTATATAAAGTTTAGATCCTTTGGTTGAATATATATATATGCCTGTGGCTTCCTCTGTATAAAAAGTTTAGATCCTTTGGTTGAATATATATATATATATATGCCTGTATATGTATAATATATGTGTATAGAGAGAAACGTACATACACAAAATAAAGATAAAATATCTGAAAATTGCTGTCAAAAAGAGCGGTACCTAAATTAAGTGTTTTGGTGAATTCCTCTGAATAGTCCATCCTTCCAAAAAATAGAAAAAGTAATAAACTAAGAAAAGTGGTTTACATAACACCTGAAGAAAACTGTTGAATAATAGTCAAAGAAATGCATATAGATATATGGATGTGAGTGCATATCTATCAATTTATGCATGTATATCAATGCCAACTAATGTGACTAAAAATCAATAAATGGCTCATTTGAAATTCACCAGCTATAACTCTCACCCCATCTGTCATCCCCAGAAGTTCAGATTAAACTATCTTACGCAACTATTATTCAAATTAACCTTAAAATATTTGTAAATATGGTGGATAGATAAGCATAATCAAAGGCATAGTTTTCATTTTCAATTCTCATTAGTGAAAGAAAATGGATGATCCATAATCTATAAAACGTATGAAGTCAAAAATGGTAGGAAATATTATTTCATTTCATTTCATTTAAAAATAATAAATAAAACTGAAAAATGTCAAAACATCCATTACACATGACAAATTACCCTAACCTTAATCTACTTATAATAGTTCTCATTATTTGTTTTGGTTCTGAATAATAAATAAGTAAATAAATATCAGTCTGTAGCCTGACACATAATTATTAGCTGAATTTTAATCTGAAAATTTCATTTTATAATGTTAAATATATGTAATTAACTGCATTGACAATGAAGGAGATTATGTAGAAAAAATAGGTTGGTTGATCCTATTGCTGCACATTTCTACATTATTGTTTCTCACACCTTTTCTGTGACAACACCTTTGAACTTTTCAGGAGTTATAATGGCCTCATATCCAAAAAGCTTTATCAGTGAGAAAATAAAAATGTTGTTAAAAATATAAGTAGAAATATGTAGAAGTAATGTTTTTGCTTTATATAATTGCAACAAAACATTTGTTGTCAAATTATTTCTAGATCAAAACAGATCATAAACAGGTCTGGTTAGTCACTCAATAGAAACCATCATGTGACCAACATCTTTTGGCAGCATACCATTTTGAGGTGATCAATTTAAAAATTGGAAAACAAGAGGTGATCAATGAATAAGTTACTTCTCTCGCCTTTTATTGGGCAGTGTTCACTAAAAAAATTCTGAATTTAAAAATACCAAACGTGAATCCTGCTGGGCACAAACTAGTGATGAATTTTGTATATCTTAGGCTTTTTTTAAGATTCAATTTGCAATCTAATTAAGGGGGATTTTAAAAAAATTAAAAAAAAGATTTTTCTAGACATAATAAGGAGTAATGTTGAAATTTTCAGGCCATCTAGCTCCATTGGTATGGCCTGTACGCATGATACATATATACATAGCCAGCCAGACCAAGTTGAAAACTGAAGAAACCTGTGCTGTCAGTTTTGGTGACAGTTTCTAATATGGAAAGCCAAGCTTTGATTTTTTTTTACCCTAGTCCTGTTAAGAAGATGAATGAAATTGTTTAACTACAACAGACTATTCAATTTTTGGTAGAATTTTAAAGCACGGATCTGCTCAAGGATAATAAGTACAGTGATAACGTTTATCTACCATTATTTTGAAGATAGAAATATATTTACTAGATAAGGACTCAAATCTATAATATGTAGATAATGTTACCTGATATTGAATGAATGGGGATTACACTAAAGAGTTGTTATTCCAATGCAACTTTTTTTGATAGAACTGGCATTTATCTAAAGTAAATATCGAAATGACAAAATGTGTTAATTTACAGTTTTTGAAATAAGAAGGATGAAGCTAAACAAAAAAAAAAAAAATTATATTCAAAGTCAAAGAAATGTTATAACTTGCCAGCATATGATACTATAATTAATAGTTTCAAGATTGAATGTTAAATACTCACTGATTACAGAGTTGGTAACCAAAGGTCCTTATTAAGAGTAGCAGAAATCTGAGAAAGAGCAGTAGTTGTTAGTGTTTATTCTGTAATATATTGCTTAAAAAGTGCATCATTATAAATATAAAAAGAGACAAGTCTGGTTAGTCACTCAATAGAAACTGTCACGTGACCAACGTCTTTTGGCAGTGATCAATGAATAAGTTACTTCTCTTGTCTTTTGTTGTGCAGTGATCACTAAAAAAAGTCTGAATTTTCAAAAAAAACAAGCAGCCACAAACTAGTGATCAATTTAGCATAAACTTACATTCCAAATTGAACCACCTTAAAAACCAGGGGGAATTTTTTTAAAAAAGAAGTTTTTTCTAGACATAATAAGTAAATGTTTAAATTTTCAGCCCTCTAGCTCCATTGGTGTGGCCTGTATGCGTGATACATATATAGCCAGCCAGACCAGAATTTGAAAACTGAAAGAAACCTATGTTTCTAACAAAAGGTATGCACACATACACACTATCAAAATTGACTCTATAAAATAATTGAAGGGAACTTGGTAAGTTTGTCTCATCACTGAAGAGAAGACCGGCATAGGGAAATGATTTAAAAGGAAGAAAAAAAACAACAACAAAACCCACAGAAAAACTACTATGTTATATAGTGGTTATTTATACAAAGAAAAGAAAAACCTATACAAATTAACAAGTTAAATACAAATCATCAGCAAAATAAAGCCATCAATGTGTAGCTTTTGTTATTAAATGACATTGTCTGCTCAGTGTCAACTTGATCTTGATGAAGAACAGATTATCAATATTTCAGATAAAGATTTGAATTGGTGGTTATGGTTCAGGAGAGACAAATGAGATAATATCAGAGTGTTAAGAGACTGAGAAAGATTATCGCAGCTAAAAATAAAAACAAGCAACACATATTAATCATTTCCAAATCGGGGGACTTTTATGGATACCAGAAAGAACATTGAATATATAGACTGTTGGATAGGTAAATAGTTCAAGGATATAAGAGAATTTTTAAAAGAAAGTTCTTGGAATTATTTAAATTAAAAAAACACTAACCATAACCCACTTCTAATAGTAGAAGTAGCAATACGTTCTTTAGTAAAAACAATATTATGATTTCACTAAACTGTCTTTTTTTATATATATATATATATGTGTGTGTGAATAAGGAAACAAACCCACATTCATCCTGGAAGCTACCTTATACGCAGGTACTGCTCTAACCGACTGAGCAAATGAAGATATCATGGTAGGCAGGAGTTTTTTAATCCAACACTTTTTTGGCTTCTCCATTCTCACGTTCGTATTTAGGCACAAATATAGTGTGGCTCTCAATGTCGACAGTATGAAATCAAATGATGAATAATTTTATATCCAACAGAATATGATAATTATAATGACATTTATTAGTTGAGAACCTATATTTGCCTGGTGCCGGTGTGAGCGACTGCTAAATGAGTGGCCTAAATCATAAATGTATGGAGTCACATTTACGATTTAGGCTGCTCGTTTAGCAGTCACTCATATATATATATATATGAAATCAAATGATGGATAATTTTATATCTGACAGAATATGATAATTATAAAGATATTTATTAGTTGAGAACCTATATTTGCCTGGTGCATTTCTGAAGCAGCAAAAGGTAGATGTTGGCCTCTAGTTAACAGAAAATCATGTAGAAAAAGAGCAATTGTATTTTTATAAAAGTTCTCAAAGCATTTGGAAGTATGTAAACATTTTGGTATCAAACTAAAATATAGTACTAAAAGTGAAATTTCTGAGCAATTCTGGAAATAAAAAATCCACTAAATCTTTTTTATTGTTTGTATCTTTTAAAAATACACATTTACTTTCCAGTAAGAGAAAAGATATAACACATCATTTCCTTACCAAAATATTTTGCACTTTATTATTTATTTTCTGATATTTTTTTTTAATGCTGAAGGAAATGAGTAGAATAAAACCTTGAAATTGAAAATAGGATGAAGTAAAAGGTGAATGAAAATGTATGCTTAAGGCAGTAAAAGAAAGAGTGAAAAGAAAGGGTCATGAAGTTGCAAGCCTAAAATAATTGAAGATAATCTTGATCTATGCTGGTCTGTTATGTGGAAGGGAAACATATCTGCAGGGTATTTATTCCAGAGTGAAGCCAAGTGAATGAATATTGGTATTTGGAGGGGAATTAGTGCATAAATGAGAGTAAACAGAAAGTAAAATGAGGACTGGTGGATTAGTTGGAGCTTGAGGATGGAATGTGCGGATATGAGTAGAAAGGGTTTATCAGAATAAAAACAACAGCAGAATGGAAACTGAACAATACTGATTTCTAATGTGTGAAGAATTAGAAAGAGATCTTCAAGGATTTCTTATCAAGTACTTCTTATTTTCAACCAGAATTAATTTAATGTAAAAATAAGAAGATAAAAATGTATAAAAGACCTCAAACTGCAGTAGAGAAACATTGAAAGTAAACAAATATCTGCATTTGAATTAAGGTTTTCTATTTAAAACTAAGACTTTGCCGTGGATAAAATCTAGAGCAAAAATAAATATATAAAACCCAGAAAAAAAGGGAATTTTCATTTAAAATAAATACAAAATTTCCAAGAACTCTGCACTATTTTCTGATAAAATGTTTTTTGAACCAATGAAACTACTTTAAATAGTGGCCTGCATGTGTTGCTCATTTGGTTCAAGATAAGGATGACAAAATATTCTGGCAGAAATTAGGCCCTCCTCACATGACATGCTTTAACCTCTGATTTTCAACCATAATTTTACATAAACCCATACTATGTGCTGTATTTTGTTATAAGATCTCAATGAAAAATGCAAACACTGCCATAATCAAAAAGTTAAATTTGATATTGAATAAATATTATGCAGCACAAAAGCTGCTTGATATTACAAACATGACAAAGGAAAAATAATTAAAATATGAATTAGAAAAAGATCAATCAGAAAATAAAAATTGTTAATTGAGAACTGAGTATGCATAATTTCTTTGAAAGTTTCATTTTCATCGGCAGCAAAGGTATGATGTTTTCAGGCAAAAGTGTAAATTCACAGTTTTGAAGAGATTCACTTTTAGATTATTTTTAGTTCTAATTTATTAATGCAAATTTATTACTAAAATTTATAAAAATCCCCAAAATTTACATTTTCTGGTTAATATAGTGCAGCATATAAGGATGGACGGTAAAGCCTTAGAAGAAGTTAAGGAATACATTTACCTAAGTCAGGCGATAAAGCTAGAGAAAGACCACGGAAATGAAATAAGACAGCACATAACAATTGGCTAGAAATTATTTGGAATAAATAGAGACATACTGAAAAGCAAATTGCCAATATGCTTAAAACGTAAAGTATACAATCAATGCATAATATCAGCTATGATGTATGGATGCGAAACCTGGAAACTTACAAAACCACTTGAAAACAAACTCAGAATAGCACAGAGGGCAATGTAAAGAGCAATGTTAGGAATAACACTTAGTGATAGAAAAAGATCAACATGGATATGAGAGAGGACCAGAGTGAAGGATATTGTACAAGTAATTAAGCAACAGAGATGGACAGGGCACATAGCGAGAAGAAAAGACAACAGATGGAACAGAAGGTTAACCTATTGGTGCCCATTGGACAGTAAACGCAGTAGGAAAAGACCAGACACAAGATGGTGTTATGAGATAGATAAGTTTGCCAGTTAGACATGGCAGAGATTATTAGAGCAATCTAGCTCATCATGGAAGGAGATGGGAAAGGCCTCTTGTCCAGCAGTGGACTTATAACGGCTGATGATAACGATGGACATACATATCTTCATATATATCGTAACATACATATCTTATAACCATGTATTAATGTTACTTCAGTCATAGACTTTCCACATGTTGAAATTTAATCTAACTATAATTTGAGAAATCTCTGTGTGTATGTATGTATGCACCGAGATAACTCGACAACTGGCCATTGTACTTAGTTGATATTCGCCAGATATGTTTGTCAGCACATCGGACATTGCAATGTCAAGTTTGGATCAGCAGTTCTCGAGAAATCTAATAAAAAATAAATAAAAAAATAAATCTTTTATCTAAATATAATATGTCACCAGCATTTACAAGCATTGATTTAAAATGTAAGGATAATGTAATAATTTTTTGTTTTGTTTTGATTGTTGCTATTAACGACAACATAAACATAGAACAGCGTTTTATTATTTTATGAAATAACCCAAATACTTCGAAGCCGTGGGTTCATACGGGGGGACGGAAAATTATTTTAGATGGCTATTATGGCAGGCCGCTCCACACAACATAAGT
>VCCN01005798.1:7830305-7854091 GCA_006491835.1 Architeuthis dux
TACACATACACACACACACACATACAAACTTGCTTATACAACACGTTTTGTTGCCAAACCCCTAAGATCCAAACATTACACTGTTTACACACAGCACTAGTAACATGTCTGGAAGGCATATTGTACAATAAATATATAATGGAATGTACTAAAATTCTTCTTTCCAAAGAATGCCTTTGTAAATAATTGTGTCTGTTATACACACATGCTTTTTATTGGCTATCAAATCCAGTATATATACTTCTAGTGCTTCTTAAATCATAAAACACCAATCATGATCAGGAGAATATTATGATCATTTTCTTTTTGGTAGGAGGGAAGAAAATTCTACTCTGATATCTATAAGTTAAAAACACACTTCAGTGCAATGTTCAACCTTTTAAGCAAAGGTATAAGAAAGCAATTTCCTTGCCTTGACAAAGTTTAGCAGATTTTGTTTTACTGGTGACTTTTAAGAAGAATGCCAAGAGCATGGCACTGGTCTTTTTATTTTAACATTCAGGGCAGAAACATATACACACAAATACAAAAGTTATAGTTTTCAATGTGCAAACTAATTCCCAATGTTGGTGATCAGAAAGATAAAGGTCAAAGCGCAGTGTTATCCAGAACTGTTTCTTTGATTTTATAAGAATAGGAGAATACAACAGAGAAACATTACTCATATGCAATTTTAGATGCCACTCAAAAGAAATACCAGTTAAAAAAATAAAAAACTTCAGTTATTTGTAAACAGAGACCACAGACATGCACAAAATGTTTTTCTTTTCCCTAACTTAATTATCATGATGCTCATTTTCAGTTGATTTGCCCTTTTCCCCACTAATGCACTATACTTGATGCAGTAACTGATTGTTTGCTTCAATATCTATATGTATTTGTTTGAGTGCTATGTCAAAGAAAAAAAAAGAAGCAAACAATAATGCTTCATTTATGTAATTGTTTTATTCAGTAGGGGTGTCATTTGGCTGATTCATAATGAATTGCTGGAATGGTATTGCTACATCAGTGATGCACAAAAGGGAATTGCAAAAATGCTACAATATACAAAAGTAATAGTTGACATAAACTATGGTGAATTTGTGGTTCAATGCACCAACAAAGATGTATTAAAAGAGCCAACTAAACATTGGGTCATGAAGTGCTTGGTCAACAGTTAGACAGGAGCTTTTCTAGACACTCTTTTAATCAAACAAATACTAAGCTACTTTCAGAAATCAAATCTGTACAAAAATCATACCTTTAATTGAACAAAAATACTTTGGGAAAAGAATTTCATTCTTGGGTTTTAAAAACTACAATCCATTTTAAAAAAATATAAATTTAGATTCTTTAAGCAAATCTTTAAAATATCTATCCACGCTTATGAATATAGATAACAAACAAATGGATTCTTATGGATAAATAATGTTTAATAATGTTGTACCATTGTTAGGTAGAATGTAAAAATTCAACTTTTGAGACAGAGCAAATTTATTTTAATTTTGTTTTCATCAGTAATGTCCCTTTCTGTTTTCCCTGTTTTTCTGTTGCAAAGAGTGACACTTCTGAAGTTTTATCATGACATTATACATAATTGACAAATGCTTTGCATTATCAAAGGCATGAATCCAACTCTCTTATCACTCTGTCCCATCACCAGTCATTTTCATGAAAACATGATGATTCTTATTATCTTATAATATAAGCAACAGTTAATCAAAGAGTTTTATGTGTATAGCATACATCCTGTCTTTTTTTTTTCTGTTCATTCCTTAACTTTTTTTAAAACTTAAATGAATAACATTTTCTTCTTCAAGTATTTTTATCAATTTGGTATCCATTAAAGCAAAATAAATAATTTTTACTATGTACATTTTATGTTCGCTGTTATTTGTTCAGGTGTTCATGCCTTAAATTTCCCTTTTTATTTACTTTTTTGTCCTACACAACTTATAATTCTTATAAATAATCAAATAAAGAATCAATTTTTTTTTTCTTCCTTCCTTAATGCAGTCATATTTGTAACATTATATTTTTTTAAATGAGTCAAGATCAAATATATCGGAAATTCAATTATTTTTATAATATATTTTATAGAAGTAATTTAAAAATAATTTCTTATTTCTGATTTTTCAAGGGTCTCTTTATATAAAATGTTTCATACTTGAAACAAACAAGATTTATTTATTAACACTAATGACTGACTAAGTTCGATAATAAACTTGCTTGAAGGTTATTGTGTTCAATAAAAAGGAAAATATCAGTGATAAAATGAAAAAATGATATTTTTGTTTTTTTCCTTTTACAGAAATCTAATTCTCCACATCAAAGTGATTCAAAGACAAGTACATTCTTCAAAAAGCTTGAAAATCTAGTTAAGCAATGCATAGCTCATAAATCATTTGATTCAGGTTAGTCAAAGTGATCAATAAAATGCATATAGACACAGCATTCATTCTTATGGAGTACATTGTTACAAATAAGTATTTATTTAAACCTTTAAGTTTGAATTTTGGTATTTAAGCTGTATCTGGATGAATAAAAGTAATGTAAAATGTATGTTTTATTTTGTTGGTTTATATCGTTTACCTATATTTGAAGTGTAAGGTCATATATGCTTATGAGACAATATAAACGTTTACATGTTACAGATGAAAGAAAAGAATACATGAAGCAAGGAGAAAGCAGGGTTTCAGCAAAATAAAAGGATATTGCCTTCTAATAAATAATGTACCGGGATCTACCATAAGATCGCCCAGGGTGGTAAAACGGAAAGACAGCTAAATTTGGGTGGAAAAAATGGACTAAATACATTATTCAAAGGCCATCACAACTGCTAAATTGAGCATAATAAAACAATAAAAGTTATGACTCCCGTGTTTTTATTCACTTCACTATCAATCAGCAACTCGTTTTAATTGTATTTGGTACTTCAGTGTTTTATTTTTAAGTTGCAAAGAGAGCTGAACATATATATATATACTAAATACAGTCTATATATTATATAGACTGTATTTATTACCTGCAAAAACAAAAATTAATTTAATTTTTGTAATAAATAAATAATATAACTTGTTTGTTTTCAAACTCATTCACTAATAGTGAAGAAGTATCGAGTGAATTAATTTCTTTGAAGCAACTTTTTGTTTATACAACGAATTGACAGATATTTCGGACTTGATGTCTTAATTATTATATGCGTATTCAAGTTGTCCAGTGTTTTTATGCTAAAGGACAGTAAAACATAGATGCTTTCAAATTTTCATCTACAAAAACTTGACCCCCAAATAAATGCCCACCTAAAATAACCGGCCATGGTGATCTATCGGGTGGGCGATCTTACAGTAGATCCCAGTATTAGTTGCAAATAAGGGTAACACTTACTTTAATTTTATTATCTTATTTTTTTATAATACAATGTATATGCAATTGTATACAATGAAAACTTAGACAAACAATATGGTGGAAGGCTAGTGCACTTTGCCATGAAACGAAGGTTAGCAAGCTCATCTCACAGACCATTACTACTTTAGTGAGTTTGATTTTTGGCCTTGTTCCTGACTATGCTAATATAATAACCAAAAATGAATCTGTCCAAATCAAAACTACAAAATTCTTGACCAATTAAAATTGAAGCTTTGTTTACTAAGCATACTCGTAATAGTTTTATTGTCCAAGTCTAAGAAACAGAACTGCTTCAAGTTCTTAGAATACCACCCTACATGAACCATAGAGCTTTTTTCTTTTTTTTTAAAGAATTACAAAAATGAATGTTTAGAATAGTTATAACCAACTTTTTACATTCAGCAGAAATCTGGTGAACATGCTGACACAAAGCAGCCATCTGACAGTCATTCCGACTCATTGGACCACAACCAAATGTCTGTGAACCTGCTTAGATGTGTCCTTGTATTTGCTCATAGTTTTCAGAAAAAAAAGTTTTAATATCTAGAATACAGTGATAGAAATGATTTTATCTATTCTGTTATAGTCCAGAGTACAAAACATATTTTTATGATGACAAATAAAGATATCCACTGCGACAAATCTAGGTAAACTTACTTTGATATATAAAGTTACCTGTCTATCATGCAGATTAACTCTTTGTCTGGATTCTCCTTCTGGAATTCTGATGCCAACCAAATTATGGCCTAAGCATCCAAAAAATTCTTGCAAGAAAGAAAACTGTTCTTAATTCAGATTTTTTAACACTTCTTGTAGATTAATTTCTTTGAAGATAATCTCTATAACAATATATAAACAAAGTTTTTATGAGGTGTTTTTTTAAATTAGTTATCTTTTGTAAAATTTCCACAATAGTAACTTGGATTTTCTCATTCAGGAAAAATCACATACAATTGACCATATGGAAAGAAACGGCAGCATATATGAGGTCTGTCTGAAAAGTATCCGGCAATTTAATATAGACAAAAAAAATTGCCTACATAGGGCAACAGCGCCTCAGTTTCCTTCAAGATACTCCTCTAGAGACTGTATGCACCTATCCCAGCATCCTTTCCACGGATTGCCATCAGCTGCCTTGTCATGTTCTCCTTAATCTCATCCGCTGTCTGAAATCTCCTGCCTTTCAACAGCAAAACCCAGAAGTCACAGGGAGCCAAATTTGGTCTGTTGCATGCCCCATACTTATTGCCTTGTGCCACACTATGTTAGAGAGAGAGTAGGGGGGGTAGGGGATTTGGTTCTTTTTAGGTGGCCATTTGGGTACTTTCATTGAAAAGCTCTCAGCAGACCTGTTTGGACCCACTCCTGTGAAAATTCTTGGATCTTCCCCTTGATATAGATTATATATGTATTACAGCATTTTGTGGAACTAATTACCTTTTCTCTTTTCATTCTGATAAATTCTTTATGTTCTTTACATGCTTTAAATTATTTATTCTGTGTTATGATGAGATATTTTTCTCATAAATAAACAATAATTACTTTCAGAAAAGTTTTAAAACTAATATAGATAACATGTACAAGCTATTTCCTGAAACAAAGGTGGGTAAGATGGCTAATTTTTCTATATTTATAAATTTATGGATTCAACACACTGACAGTCAATTTAATTCAGTATTTCAATATTGAATGTTGTCTTCTTTCTAATTAGAACTATAATTTATCTCATGAAATCAATCTAAAATGTACGTCTATATCTAGTTACTGAAAATATAAATCATATTTTGACTATTTACAAAGCTATCAAAGAAATTAATATTTAGTTGCTGGCAATTGTGCAAGTGAGGGTAATTTGCTCTAAGCAAAATGTCCAAATATTCATTTGTAAAATTTAAAGACATTTCACCTTGGAAACTTCTCTGATCAAAATTCTGTGTGTTCCTGCCTAATGAGCATATATTCTATTTTGATGCAATCACAATTAAGACAATCTATCTGTGATTTTTTCATTATGTTCAGCTTTCATTTTTTTTCACTAAATCAATTTTGTGTAAAGTTTAATAAATCATGGGACATCCACAGAAAATATTTCATTATAGAGTTTCATTTTCAAAAAACAAATTAAATGATTTTAATCTACAGTAGTAGATTATAAAAAAATGTTAAGAGAAATCAGAAAACTATTTCCACTTTTTCCCCTATTAACTGTTCTAATACATAATTCTTCTAGTTGGAAATGAAAAACTTTAGATAATATGTCCATTCCTAATGAATATCATGGATGGTTTCTTGAAAGTAAAGTTCAACTCAGATGGCATAAAATGAAATCAGTTGTCCCATGGCAATAAACATAAACTGAATTTAACTCATCCAAGCTTAAGTTTGGTTATGAACCTTTAGCACAGACATTAAATAAAAGACCAAAATATTTTCAGTAATTAAATATACTTACAACTTTTCAATCCTAACAATGTTACATGACAAACACAAACTTGATATTTAATGTTTCATGATAACAATCTTTAAGGATCTTCACAAATGCAGACCATAACAAATTATCCTACATCATTGGAAAAATGACTTATCAGTTTAATAACAAGCTTGCTTGAAATAAAGTGGAATAAATTAACAATACAAATTTGCATGAAATTAATTCAAAGAATTAAATATTTTTAATTCAAACAAATTTCTGTCAAATACCACAAAAGTACATTAATTTACAATTGGTTTTGTTTCTTGTATTTGTATATTTTAACTTGAAGTGGCCACTAGTCTTTTAATTTATTAGAAAAATTTGTATTTGTTGTTGTTCCAATATTCAATATGTTCACAGAGTACATAATATAATTTGGGTCAGATTTCCATGGAATCTATATAATACTAAAAGTCTGATTCTGTTTATCTGTGTGTGACCTCTATTTTGTAGCGAGAGGCATTGAATTAAGGTACCCCTAAAATGTACTAAATTAAAGAATGCAAACAAATTCCAGGTGTTTGCGCTCACTCTAATCTATATTATAATGACCCATTTGTCAAGGGAGATAACCAATAAATACAAATTATAGAGCAGTCTACACTTTTTTAAAAATTCATTTGCAAATATAATTTTCTTTTAAAGGGTAATCCTACAGATCACAGTGTTTGCCTAGTTAAACATAAAATTTTAGCTTGAAATATCTAGAAAAATTTTCCTATTAGAAACTGTCACCAACACTGTCAAAATAGGTTTCTTCAGTTTTTGAGTTGTATGTATGTATGACATGTACAGGCTGCACCAATGGAGCTAGAGGGCTGAAAAATTCAACATTTACTCCTTATAATTACAATGTAAGTTTTTGCTAAATTGATCCCTTAGTTTGTGTCCATTTGTTTTTTTGGAAAATTCAGACTTTTTTAGGCGAGAGAAGTAACTTATTCATTGAACACCCCTTTTTCCAATTTTTCAATCATCCCCCCAACACAGCATGCTGCTAAAAGACATTGGTAATATGATGGTTTCTATTGAGTGGCTAACCAGACCTGTTTTGTAATTTTGTTAAATTATCAATTTTTGACTCTACATTGATAGAGAAGATGTTGAAAATTCTACTCCTGAGGGAGAATATTTTACATATAAGCATAATTATATAGCATAAGCAGTAATTATATTTAAATTTTGTACAGAAAAATTCTTTGGATTTGGTATGTAATTAAAATAAATTAGATTTCAGGTTAATGGACAGTTTTTAAAAATTAGTTTTGGTACTGTTATAACAACATGATACAGAGCATAATGGTAGCTTTAGGGTTTACTTATACAGCTCTGCCAGGGAAACTTTGATTTTCTCTTACTTTTTAGAGTAACCATTCACAGAGCCCCTAATTTTGCCTTTATGAAGTTAACAGATTTTAATTCCTAAAAACCTACCTTTGAGCCTTTTAAATAATAAAAAAAAAGGAATGCGTTTACTCTTTTCTGATTGGAGTTAATATGTAGGATATTTTTGCTTTAAAGACACAGGAAGAAGAATGAACTCGGTATACATCAAAATTAAATAAATAGCAGCAATAAGATATTTGTTGCATTTTTTTAAATAATTTTTTATATGCTTTATAGTTATGAATGTTAAAACATGTAAATGATATCAGAGTCACAACAAATAAAGCTATGATGTTACCATTGAATATTGTCTGTTATATGTTTGCTGTACTGTCATTATAAAATTTATGTATTTGAACACATATGGATTAGAATATAGCTTTCTTATTGGTAAACTGACTTGTAAAAGGCAACACAACGATAACCAAGTATGTGAACACAGGAAACACCACAGGAAATTTTCCTATACAATTTTAGGATGGGTTATCGTTACAGGTGCAAAACATTGAAATTAACAAAACGAGCTGAAAACCAACAGAGAGCCATGGAAAGAACAATACTAGGGATAACTCTAAGAGATAGAAAAAGATCAACATGGATCAGAGGGAGGACTAGAGTGAAGGATATTATACAACTAATTAAGCAGCAAAAATTGAGATGGGCTGGCCACCTAGCAAGAAGAGATGACAATAGATGGAGGGAAAAGACTAACCGATTGGTGCCCAAAAATGGAGATGGGCTGGTTACCTAGCAATGACAATAGATGGGAGGAAAAGACTAACCGATTGGTGCCCATGGGACAGTAAACACAATAGGAAAAGACCAGACACAAGATGGAGGGAAGAGATAGAAAAATTTGCCAGTAAGATGTGGCAGAGATTAGCACAATCTAGGTTGTCATGGAAGGAGATGAGAAAGGCCTTTGTCCATGTCCGTGGACTTATGATGATAGTTATCATGCAATGACTTATTCTTTTTGCATTTTTGACTATTATTCTCTACAAGGCATCATTCAATGACTTTTTTTTTACTATTATTTAAATTTGGCTCATAAAAAATCTTTGGATTTTATATGAAATTAAAACAATTGATTTGTTATTTATTCTACATTTCAGCTGGTCCATTTTCCAGTCTTCCCCAGGTGAACATAACATCCAATGAACAGTCTTTATTAATCCCATTGAGGAAAAGAGAAGAGAGTGAAAGAAATAAAAAGCAAGAAAGGAAAATATATGAAATAAAAAAGTAAAAAAGAAATAATTCATACAAAAAATTAAGACTATTCACCGGATGCAGCATTTGCCTGAAGGAGGCTAGAGAATAGGCCTGCTGAATTAATATGGGGGAAAAAAAAACAAATAAACAAAATGAGGTTAATAGCTCCCCAAATTATTGAATGACACCTCAGAGAGTTGAACACTCCTGCTTTACAAAAATCCAAACTACCTGACCTTTAGGCAAGATGTAGTACGTGTTAGCTTCTCTGGGACACTCTTGCAGGTAAAATTCAAAATATAAGATATTAAGGGAAAAAAGAAACTATGTATTTGATTGAAAACTATTGTAATTAAATTGAAATAAATCTTCCAATACTGCATAATCATCTTGTATACAAGCATATAAGAGCCTATGTATCAAAATATACAGTTTATGATATACTGGGTGGGTGAAAAGAAGCTCCCTATTGGAAATTGGTAATAATGGAGATGCACAATTTTGGACAGCTTTCTTCACTTGAAATCAAAGATCATAAATTAAATGTACCACTCTAGGGACCAAAATAAAATTTGTTTCACAAAAATAGAGCAATATTTACAGAAGTTACATATCATTTCTAACAGGGAGTTAATTCTCACTCGTCCTGTATAAATAAGAGTTAATCTCAGAGCAGGATTTCTCTGCACCTCAAAAGTATAATGTCTAGTTCCAGGAGACCCACATCCCCATGCTGCACCACCCCATTGCACTAAGAGGGGATAGAGTAAGGGTTAATCCTTGATGCCTGAGGTGTGCCAAAAGGCAAGTTCCTAGGGAACTGGACAATTTTTCTCCCTACCTATATGTACTTGCGTAGATCGCCACACAAAACTCAACCTAGTATCACGTTCTGCCCTTGTGGGGATAAATACCTACTACAGAACTTGATTCATTTATGTATCTATTCAAATCCAATGACTAGTAAAGAAATTTGGTTGAGAAATAGTTAAAACATTGATAGCAAATAATTAACATGTGTTCAATTCTCTGGCTGGGATAGAATTATCTTTTTGCAGCCCAATGCCTATATGAGTCTTTTACCTCATATGTTGTTTAGTGCATAGTAGCTTTATGATTGGTTTCAATATTTGTTGAACAAAGCCTTCCTTTATGTACATGCACTGTTAAAAAAAGAAGAAGAAAAACTTCATAGCAACATTTATTTTAAAAATGAAGATCAATATTTCAAATCACGATCAATGCAATTCAAATCATGTAAGTGTCCTAAATTTTCTCGAGAAAGTAACATTATGAAACTAAGGTGGATAAGAAACACGCAATATTTATTCATCTTGTCAGGCAAGTGGAAAGTGAAAATAATGAAATATACACATAGGCATACATACAAAGAAATGATCCTGAATCAATAAATAAAACAAAGTAAACTGGAATCTAAGAAATAATGCAGCTGGAATAGATACAAATAAGAGCAAATAAATATATGAATTGATCTGTTAGTTTCTGTCTAGTTCAATTCTACTTCAAAAAATGAGAAAGAGAAATTATAATTTTAAGAAAAATATTCAAAAGTCGACTTTCTCATTGAGTTCACTCAACTAATTGGTGTGGGGAGAGTGGATTATTGTAATTAAATTGCAACTGACTGTTGCTGCTCAATGAAGCATATTACTGGCTAGGCTGTCAGCTGCAGATTGGAAGAACACAGAGACAGCTAATTCACCAGACTCTTTCCTTGGATGAAAGAAAATATGAGGCGAGGGAAGAGGAGGAAACATTATTAGCTATTAGAAGTAAAGGGGGGTGGCAGTAAAAAAAGAGAGGGAAGAAAGAAAACATGAATAAAAAAAATGTGAAGGATGTGAAAGAGAGAACATGATGGAAAATTAAAAGAAGAAACATAAGAGACTGGAAAGATGGGGAGAAACAGAGGAAATTCAAATAGAAAGAAATGGGATGAGGGCTGAGGAAATGTTAGGAAAAAGGAGGTGAAGGAAACAATGAAAAAGAGATGAAAGAATGGTAGAGAGATAGAAGCAGTAAAGAAAGAAAGAAAAAGATGAAATGTGAAAGAAAGAATGGGGAAGGAGAAAAAGAAGAATGAAGGGTAAGAAAAAGAATGGAAAATAAAAAAGGGACAGAAAAAAGAAGAACGAAAGAGAAAAATAAATAAATGAATAAATGTGAAAGAAAAAATGGAAGAAAAGAACAAGAAAAGACAGTGAAAGAAAGAATGACAATTAAAAATAGCGACCGAAAAACATTTGAAAAATGATAGAGGGAAGAAAGAAAGAAAGAACAAGGGAAGAAAGAAAGAACAAGAGAGAAAGATAAGCGAAAAATGGAGAAGGAATAATAAAGAGCGAGAAAAGAGAGCAAAACAAAGGAGCAAATAAAAATGAGGTGAAGCAGGGAGAGAGAGTATTGAGAGTGTGTATGAAAAAAATAAGAATAATAAAATAGAAACCAAAGATCTTAAGGAGGGAGAAGATGGAGAGAGCAGACTTGTGAGGGATAAGTGATGATGAGACTTAACGAGTATTTACTGATTAATAACTAGAGAGAGAAACGGAGATAAAAGAAAGTGTATGATTAATAGATAGTAGAGAGAAATATGCTGGTAAAAGTAAAAAAATGGGTTGGAAAAGGAGAGGGAACAAGGTAGAAACAAATAATGAGTAGGGATGAAGAAAATAATGAGGAATAGGAGATGAAAGGAAAGAAAAAAAAGAAGGAAAGAAAAAGTTGAAGTGAAAAAGAATGAGAGAAACAAAAATTAGGATTTGCATTAGGAAAAATAAAAAGATAAAAGATAAAAAAAGTGACATAAGAAATAGAAGGAAATGAATTATAGAAAGAGAATGAGATGAAAAAAAAGAAGAGGTGAGGTGTTGAAAGTGAGTGGAATCAAAGAAAAGGAAGATGTGGAACAAAGAGCAAAAAAAGGGGAAACAAGAAGGAGATTTAGAAGAAATGAAGAAGGAAATTAAAGAAAGAAAAGGATTCAGAAGGGGAAAATGAAGGTAAGTGAAAGAAAGAAAGAGAAACTTAGAGACAGAGAGATCAAAAAAGAAAAAAGTCAAAGAGAATAAAGAGGAGATGAAAAGGATCAGGAGTTAGGAAAATGAAAAAGATGTCAAAACAAACAAAATAGAGAATGTGAAAGAAAGGAAGAAAAAGAAAGGAGATGAAAGAAAACAAGAGGGATGAGAAAGGGAAGGAGGAGGGCAAGAGATTAAAAAGGTGATTAGAAAGTGTGGAAGGGAGAAAGGTAAATAGGAAGGAGGAGGAGGAGAGAGAGAAATGTGTAGGTTATCTAAAACAAGCAATCAGGAAGAAGCTGTGCACACATGTGTAAGACGCACGGCTTCCAATCTACAAAACTGCACAGATCAATAAGTGCCTGATATCAATATCCCATGGCTGCCGCTGGTGGCTTTGTTTTATCCGCAGCGTCATGCAACATGTGTCTGAGATGCCAGTCCATTCAAACACACACACGTACGCACTCATCGGTAGCAGGGCACTCTTCAATTCAGGAAGTCTCACTTGTGCCTGAGTACATGCACAAGCGACTGCTCAGTTTCTCATTAGTTCAAAAGCATCCTCTGATAACACAGAGTGGCAAGATCAAAATCCACCGTTCACTCAGGGAGATGGTGGTGGTGGTGGTGGTGGTGGTGGTGAGAAAGAAGGAAAGAAGATAGAAGCATGGGGGGAAAGATGGAAAAGAAAAGGAGGAGGAGGAGGAGAAAGAGGGCAGGAGAGAGATGACAGGTTGGCTGAGACAGTAGAGGACATGAAGGATGGAAAAAGAAAGAAAAGGGGAGAGCAGGAGGAGGAGCAAGAGTAAAAAGGAGGAGCAAGAAAAGATAGAAAAATGAGAGAAGGCAGGAAGAAGAAAGTATAAAATAAGAGAAGGTTGGAAGAAAAAAGATGAAGGGAGAAGAAAGTAGGAAAAAGAAAAGATGAAGAGAAGAAAGGAAAATGAAAAGATGAAGTGGAAGAAGAAAAGATGAAGTGGAAGATGAAAAGATGAAGAAGAAACAAGTTAGGAAGGAGATAAGGCATAAAAGAGAAGGTAGGAGAAAAGTGAGAAGTGAAGAAAGAGAAGATAAAAATAGAGAAAGGATTGAAAATGAAAGAAAATAGAATAAGGGGAGTTAAAATGTAATCAAAGAGAAAAACACAGGGTGGGAAAGAAGAAGATAGACATAAGAGGTAACAAAAAAAGAGAATGGGAAGAATATCTGAAGATGGAGAGAAAAACAAGAGATTGGCAAAAGGAGAAGAGGAGGTGGAAGGAAAGAGAGAAAAAAGAGGGCAACCAAGAAGTGAACAAGAAAGAGAGATACAATAGAAAAGAAAGAGAAAGAAAATAAGAAAACAAACAGGAAGAAGCAAATATCTGAAAGGGAAAATAAGGGAAGGAAGAAAAGGCATAAAAAGAAAAAAAAAGAAAAAAAAAGAAGGAAAATTAACAGTTAGGCAGGCTGACAGACTAGAATGGAAGGAAGTGTAATGATAGTTTCCCTCTCCACTAACACCTATACTATACTGATTGATTCTACAGATAAATCATGTTTACAGTGATAGAAAAAATCTTCTCCAAAGTCAGGGAAAAAAAGGGTTTTCCTCTCTATCGCCGTATCTCAACATCATGATTTCTTCCAACTCAATTAATCATAAATTGAGTCACATTTGTCCCTTGAATAGCAATGCACTCAAGGGATTGGTCGCCTGTCATGTTGCACAAAACAAGTTCTATATAACACTGTCATTTTCTGTGCGAGTTACTAAATCTCTCCTTAATGCTTTTTGCAAGGAATGAGTTAGTATTCAATAAGACAAATCAGTCTACTAACATCAATATACCAAGTAAAACCACTTTTGTATGTTTTTTATATCTATATCTATCCATCTATACTGTATTAGCAGCATATAAGACTGATGATTTATAAGGGTATTTGGGAGAACTACCATTCACTGCAATTCATCCAAGTCCCATAGCTGTCTATTTTAAGCTTTAGTGGACAGCACCCTAGTCATAATACCATTGTATTGGATACAGTATATTTTCATAGTTTTTTTTTTAAATTTAAATGTGCATCTTATATTCCAGCAAATATGGTATGTGTATACAGGCAGACATGATCATCTCACTGTGGCGTAATGGTTAGCAAGCTAGCATCTCACTGTGGCGTAATGGTTAGCAAGCTAGTATCACAGACCATTACTGCTTAGTAAGTTTGATCCTTACTGGGTATCCAACTCTAGTGACCTTCTACCAGACAAAACTAAGTTAAGTAAATACCAATATAGGCAGACACAATCATGCATATACAAATACTAGCAGAAGTACTCGGCCTTGCCCGGGTCTCTAAATTTCTAAAATGACTACAATCACACGAGTTCACTATACTTTGTATCAATTGCTTTAAAAAGATGCTGACAATCTTCACTTGTTCTGGAAATGTTGATTCTATCAGAATTGTTGCTTCCAAGCAATTAGGGAAATAGCTTTACCTTTATAAAAACTTGTACAAACATAACATAAACGAATATGGGACTTAAAATAAAATTCTGTTCTTACTAATTTTTTTAAATTTCTAGGAAAATTCCTTTTTTTCAAAATACTGTACTAATTTACATAATTTTGTCAATGTTGATTACATCATTTATTCTCATTCATGCTTTTCCCAAGGGCAATAGTGTGAAGTGAATGCAGATTATCTGAGTCAGCGTTTCTATTTTCTGTGCTGCTACCTGCTTGGCCACTGATATTATTTAGAATTAAATAAATGTTTACATATATGCCTACAATTAGGTTGCTTCCAGTTAATGCGTTTTCGTGTAAAAAGATGCCCCTTTTCACAGTTTGGCCAGAAATAGCAGTTTTGACCCTAAATTGACCTATGGCAACCTCTAGTGACATTGGGGATCAGTGCCACCTATCCCATGTTCATCATTGTGTCAAGTTACCTATATGGACTAATTTTCAGCCCCATCTAAGAGTTAGTAAAATAATCTTTTGTACTTCCCTTAATCATAAAGATATTATTTTCTTGTAGTTAGTACAGTATTTACAAGTGGGTTGCCTGAAAAGATGAAGAGCTTGTTTTTCTCTGGCATTATTAAGCTAACAGTAATCAGTGTCACTAATCTGGTACTACATAAGAGCCTACCAGCAGACTACTCACATTGTTTATGATCTACCATCAAGTTATACTCATATTCTGTTTAAAAATATAATAAACTCATATTAATATCTAACATATCTATGTGTAATATAGTTGGATGCTCAAAAACAATTTAATGATATGAGTATCTCAGAACGTACAGTTTGTTCTAATCCAACTATTAGTCATGCCAGGTATAAATAAAGTGGATATTATATAACAGGGGGACAAGAGCAGCAATTAGAGAAGAAATGGTACTCACAAGAATATGTCATGAAGCATATCAGATTTACATGTGACTGTATTTTGGCACAATCTCTGTCCATTACTCCTCAAAAAATGATGCAGTTTCTATTTATTTTAAGTAATTGCCTAAGGAGAAAAATTTTGATTCCATTTGAATGAGACAATATATGATCTAAAACAAGAGATGGGCTGTTATTCCAAGAAATACAGCACAGATTAATAATAAAAACAAAATCCTCTCTCTAGGATTCAGGAAATCTTTTGGTGTCAGCTTGCTTTCAACAAAGACCTGAAAGAGTCAGTTTAGCTTGAAGGACTCCAGTCATGATAATGAATGAACAAATTGTTTTAAACATTCAAAAAGAATAATTTTTAAGATAAAAAAAGACTTATTAAGCCCATAGATCAGAACTAAAGGAAAAGATTGTTTTTTTTCCCATATAGGTAAACAAGAAAGAAAATTCTTTCTTTTATCTTTAATTTAATAGACAGTTAAACCATCTTCCTTAAATCAATAAGAGAATAAAAATACAGGTCTGGTTAGTCAGTCAATAGAAACCGTCACATGACAAACGTCTTTTGGCAGCATGCAGTGTTGGAGGTGATTAATAAAAAAAATTGGAAAAGGGGGTAATCAATGAATAAGTTACTTCTCTCGCCTTTTGTTGGGCAGTGATCACTAAAAAGTCTGAATTTTCAAAAGCCTAGCAAGAATGCTGCCAGACACAAATTAACAGATCAATTTATCATAAGCTTACATTGCAAACTGAACGCCCCACTAAAAACTTATTTAGCGGGGGAATTTTCAAAAAAACACAAAACGATTTTTAGACATAATAAAGAGTAAATGTTTAAATTTTCAGCCCTCTAGCTCCATTGGTGTGGCCTGCATGCGTGTTACATATATAGCCAGCCCGCCAGACCAACTTGAAAAGTGAAGAAACCTACGTTGACAGTTTTGGTTGACAGTTCCTAATATGAATGTGAGAGACGCCAATTGTTTGATGGTGTTATCTCAAACTGATAAAATGCTAAAAGTAGACAAGTTATTGATGTAATACAAAACAACAGAGTAGATATATTAGACAAAACAAATTTCAGCCCATGACCACATTCATGGAACACCCAGTGAAAAACAAACTCACTAATAATGGCTTTTGAGAAAATGCTTTAAGAAATGAGATACAGTTAGCAAAAAAGAGAGTGGGGGGGGGGACAATACATTGGCCAAATACTGAAGAATCATATGATTCCATGCAGTTGTACTTTAAGATTGAAACAGTTTTTCAATTATTATTTCTCACAAAACTGATCAGTGTAAATTTGGGATTAAATTATTTAAATTTACTCTGCATGTGTTTGATTCTGAACTAGAATATTTTAAATTATGTTTTTCAAGAAATTACAGGATAATTACTGATTAAGTTATTGTTTTATTTTATTGAATCTGAATTGCAGGTTTAAACGCAAACTGATTGAATAGAATGATTCTTTTTATCAAGTTTACTAGATATTCTTTGTTTGTTTATGATAAAGTATTCTAGATGGTCAAACTATATTAATTTAGTCTTGAAATATGCAGTGTAATTGTACTTTTAGTATTGTGAATCTTACTACTGAAAACATTGGAGATTTTGTGGCATTTAAAGCAACTTTATGATGCTAAATTTATCATTCTGTACCAGATGCCCCACCCACTCTTTTGCTGATTACTAAAAAAGAACATGAGTAGCCTAGCTTTGTATAACTAGAGGCTTTTCTATTTGCGAAACAATACTTAGAATAGTTGGGGTTAAGTATTGGATATGTTTTCTTGAGACTCTAATAACTGCATTTAATGATGTTGTATAGCTATTTTTCATGCACGATTTCCAGTTTCCTTATTTGTTCTGTACCAAATACTCAGTTCTACTATTTCTGGGCAAAGATTTTTAATATCAAATAAAGCACTACTCTCACTAGTCATTTAGTGATCAATTGTCCTGCAAATGATGATAGCAAGTGAGATGGAAATTAGTGTTTCTTTTAATGTGCAAGGTTTTTTTGTATTAATAAAAGCTGTTTTGAAAAATCTTGCAAAATTTTATATGCATTAGGCTCACTTGAATATGGAAAAATGTTAACCATTTATTCCAGGCTAATAATTTTTTTTAGGTGAAAGCCAAAAACAATTTTCTTGCTTCAGCTCTCAGCTATTTTCTATTTTTTCATACAGGAGAAAATAGAATAATTTCTAAAGTTATAAAACAAGTTTTATGAAACAGGCCCAAATACTTGTTTTCATTAGCATAGTAGAACTAAGACATTCATTTGTAAAAATTCACCTTTTATTTTTTCATGAAATTTTTAATATTAAACTATTGGAGACATCTGATCAGAAGGAACAGACATTCTCTTTTTAGATATTGTAAGGTTTTAAAATTCATGACCAAAGGTTTACCAAACTTAGCTAAATTGAACTATAAAAATAAAATCCAAATAACCATACTTTCTGTGCTTCAGTAACAGAAATAAAAACAGATCCCTAACTTTAATCATATGTAATTTAAGTTAAAATCGAAGGATAAGGATTCGCTGATCCATTGTTTAGATAACAAAGAATCACAAAGAAGTCTCCTGTCTATTTCTTTATCATACATGTTCTAAAATTAAACTGCAATTTTAACTGCATATCAGAATGTTATAGTAATCATTGGAAACAATCAGAAAGACCATTCTATAATTATTTTTTATTAAATTGACCCAAATTTTTCACTGAAATCCTTTTGGAAAATGAGAAAAATAAGTTTTAATAGTATCTTTAGTCAATTTCTTTTTTGATCCAGCTTTTTCACCAAAAAAAGATAATCTATTTTTTCAAACATGGATTGGATTACTGGATAACATCCAAATATTTCTTTTTCACTTAACGTGGCTTTTGCTAAAAAATAAATTTTGTTCAAAAGGCACATTAAAATGATAGAAATATTTATTCATATGGCTATTTATCAAACAGTAATATCAATCCCTTCATCCACAATACTCCCTTCAACAGATAAAATTGCAAAAATGTACCCAACCTTTTATAACATTAATTAAGAATTAAGATTTACCAACCATAAAAACATTCTAACCTAAAAATAAGTTGAAAGTAGGATGAATAAAGACGAATTCATGTTTTTTGTCCTCCTTTGCTTGAACTCTAAAAATTAAATAGTTTGTTTAATGATTACTTGTGTTTCAAGTACAGTTATTTAAGCATTAGTTGAAGACTATTTACTTTCTTTTTTTTACTTTAGCTTCATGTCTGTAATGATATAAGATAATTGAACATTTAAGTTATCTGTCTCAGCCTGTTGACTTTTCATTCTATTTTGTCTGTCCCCAATGTCCTTCCTTCCAACTTTGTGATCTAACTGGTATCTGGCTTTTATTATCCATTTATATTTTCACTTTAATATGCCTCCCATGCATTGCCCTTGTTGATATCTTCTAGATGATCACACAAAATTAATAACAATTTGAATTTTTTAAATTGCTAGCAGAAAGATGAATTAACAGTAAATAAGAAATACAAAATATACCAACATTTTTATACATACAAAAAAAAGGAGTAGTATGCATTTATAGCTAGGGACTTCCATACACTTATGACAGCAATTAAACTTGAAACTGAAAGACGTAAACGTAATCATCAAGCTAAAGAGGAGTTGATATCATAAAAATCATGAGAGAAATTTTTCTAGTAACTGGATCTGTTTTTGTTTTTTACTTTAATTAAAAATAACAGCTTGAAGTTTACATTAATTTATATCATGTGACAGATGCTACAGCAGTAGACAAACTGCATATCTTACAGATATCAGTTTTTAAAAAAAGAAGAATGTTTTATGCAAACAAAATAACATGGTTATAAACACATATATAATTAATGTATGAAATCAAATGATGGATAATTGTATATCCAATCGACAGAATATGATAATTATAATGACACTTATTAGTGAGAGCCTATATTTGCCCGGAGTCGGTGTGAGCGACTTCTAAACGAGCGTCCCAAATCGTAAATGTGAATAAAGAAACGAACTTCGTGCGGGGATCGAACCCGCGTCCACCTTGGAAGCCACCTATACGCGGTGCTGTTCTACCATTGAACTAACGAAGATCACATGATAGACAGGAGTCTTTTATCCTACACTTAGTTCATTTCTTTATTCACATTTACGATTTGGGACGCTCGTTTAGAAGTCGCTCACACCGACTCCGGGCAAATATAGGCTCTCACTAATAAGTGTCATTATAATTATCATAATTAATGTATATAATTAATAAATATCGAAAAACCTTCATGTGTGTATATGTTCTTATTCTGGCTGTGCATGCGTGTGTTGGAAAAAGAAGAGAGAATAATGGTGGCCTCCATCTGTCCAGTTGACAATGGAAAGGGCAGTCAATATTTACTAGCTTAACAATATGACACAAAGCTAAGTGGGGTAAATAGGCAAAGGAAGAACGTAATACACCAATCTTCCGACTGAGGAAGACCTACCTGCCTAGAAATTCAGCATTCATTGACCTTGACCTCAAGCTATCATACTACTACTACCTGGGATAGTAGTTAGAGGAGAGGGGAATATCTATGAACTCATTCACCCATTATTTTCTCTGCCTGCTATCATGGTATAGGGAACGTCAGTTTCATTTACATCACTTCAGCAAATATCAGTTTTGACTAAATCACTTTGGGCCCAACAATATCTCCAAAAGTTCTCAATGAATTTCAATGAAATTTTGTTGAATGGTTGGCTAAGGGAGAATTGGTGAAATTTTGTGATGGATCCAGGGATGTTTTTCCGATTGAGAGATATTTTTTAATTACATTTTTAGATACATCCTGGAATTGTTCCTCCAAATTGGAAAGAAATCATTGGATCCACCCCCAAATTTCATCAATTCTTCCTTAGCCAATGACCCACCATTCAACAAAATGTCATTGAAATTCATTGAGAACTTTTGAAGATATTGTGGGAGACCAAAGTGATGTAGACAAAAGTACTGTAAGTAATGGTATACCAGTGACAAGATCTTTGTTAAGATGACAGATAATAAGCCACAGTGTATAAAAAGTTGGATTCATGCCTTTCCTAAGAGCATGCGTGAAAGTAATTTAAAAAGTCACAAACAGAATATAAACTTTGAAGAAGAGAGAGTAGAGATGAAATAAAGAAGAGAGAGTAGAGGAAAAAAATGTGAAATACGGAGATTGCAGACTATTGTTTTACAATAATGACAGGCTAACAACTCTATGTGATGTGAATCACCTGTTCTTATTAATGCTTTGGGTAAGTTGCAATTTATCATTATGATATTTATATGTAAAAAAAAACAAATAAATATTTAGAAAAAGAATAGTAAATACTAGTAAAGTATTTTTTACTAGAAGTGGGTACAAGGGACTGAGGGGCTACACATACAGTAGAAGCAAATAGAGGTAGATTAGCAATAGAGTAGTGGGACTTTGGAATAGATAACCAGAATATGTAGGGCTATCAACAGATGTAAATGATTTTATGATGGATTATGATGTTTATTACACTACCGCAAAAGTTTTAAGGCCCTAGACATTGTGTAAATATGATTGTTATGATGTGTGCTTGTATATACAAATTGTAAACTTTTTTTTTTCACACTAAAATAAAATGTTCTAAAAATGTTCTATGGGTAATATTTGCTACCATCGCCTGGACAGGTAAGATAATTATAGGAGAGTGGTTTACCCAAGTGCTCACTCACCCACTCTCTTCTCTATTAACCACCATGACATGTCAGCGACAAGAGATTTTGTCAAAAGTGCAGAGAGAAGTGGATCCTAAACAGCCTTAACTATAATTTGAACTCATTTTCTGTGTCAATAACTGAGGTGATGTAACACGCACACACACGTATATAAATAAATTTAATCAGTATTTGGAGATTTGCTAGCAAAAACTTTTAAGAAAAATGAAAATAAAGTATAGTGTGAATTACCCTTGTATTGTGTTGCACATGTTAAGATCTTGTTGAAAATATACATGATAATGAAAATTGGGGTATGAGAAATGAAAACATCTATGCACAGATAAAACCAAACATAAAGAAACTAGTTCTGGCTATGTAAAAATATGACAAATCTTTCGTAATAAAGTTATGGACAGAAATAAGTTGAATAAAGGAACCAAAAAGATTAAACTATAAAACCAATGACAATTCTCTAAAGTGTATTGAATATCAGAACTTAATCACAATATGAAAAATAAAAAATAGATTAACAAAAATTAATCTATTTGTATAAAATAGGGTAAAAAGTTACTTTATAGAAATAAGTCAATTTTTTAATACTTTTTCTACAATATTCTTCAGTATCAGTTTGTAGAAAACAAATATCAAATTATAACAGAGAAAAATTCAAATTGAACAAAACAAGCATAGAACTTTACTGTATAAAGAAAAGTTGTATTACTAGTCTTTTTTTCAGCTCTACTTATAAATAATATAATGTGAAGTAGTCTGGGGAGTAAGGTATAAGAAACTGAACAAACAAAACAGGTCTGATAAGATTTAGGAAATGTTACTGTTTATTAGGACCAGTGTCTCTGGTAAAGACATGAACCTAAAACAAAAGCTAGTACAAGAGTTCAGATCAACCATGTCAAACAAAGAAGATCAGAAAGACCTGAAGAGGGGATGAATACTGACAAGTTCAAATCATCTGCTCATAAATATATCGGAGTCATGATGGACAATCAATGGATAGTAAAAGCAAAAACAGAGAATGGAAAAAACTAGGAGAGCAAAATACTGAATTTGTATTATACAACTTGTTTTAGATATATTTGTAAAACTTAATTTTTATCTCTGTTTGAATTCTGGTTTTTAATCTTATTTGGTATTTTTATAACATTGTACAGCAAGATAACATTAAAATATGTTGTGATACAGTAACTAATCATTCAGGTATTCTATGCACTCAGCTCGGCAAGACACATGTTTATATAACATCATTTAAAAAAGTATTAAGTAATATGAAAAAAAAAACTGACCTTGTCATAATTGACAAATTAATCGTTTCACAAAATCTTCTTTGCAGGAATCCAAATTATGGTTTTAACCAAATCATGTAAACGAACAACCTCAACTCATCTGTATAAAACCAAGAGAATAGAAACCACACACCGGCTCCAAGTTTATTGCAGCTCCATTAAGCACTGCACAAAAAAAAACATTGTGGAAGTTAAGTGGGTTTTGACAGAGCCTCTACTGCTGCCCAAAACAATACAGGAAGCTCAAAACTCTTGTGGGCCATAAGTTTTCTTTACTTCCAGAATAAAAATAGTATCAGAAATAAAATGACACTTTTAGGTTGAAACAAAATCAGCATGTATTATTATTAGTTTTTTGTTTTGTTTTGCTTTTCTGCTTTCATTGGCTCTAGCAATCTAGTGAAACTATGAAGTTTTGTATGATGAAGGAATATCTGCTGATTGCCCTGTGTTTGGAAACAAGCCTAATGCAATATCAGTTTTGATAATAATTATCACACAGTTTGCCTCTGCAAACACATACATGCATGAATACACTTATTCAATAACAATCTATATACATTACAATAAAGGATGATAACATTAATGTTAAAAATAAACCGTTCTCACTCATACCTTTACTGTGTATGACATAAATTTGTATATACTTTTCAAACAGTAGACTATCACATATCATTAGATATAGCTATCACTCTGTTATAACAAAATGATTTGATAACCAAAATACCCTCTTTCATATAAACATATCACTACAACCAATTTTTATTATTCGCTTTTTACACACAACAACTCAACAATCCAAAAGAAGGTCATTGCAATGTTCAAATCTTTTGATTTCAAATGTCAGATTTTCATAAGTGTACAGTATTAAAAAGAATGACCTCCTTCTACAGCATTTTATATCTACTCAAAGTGCTTCTGTTGCTAATGATGTTGTTTAACTCTTACTCATTAATGTACAAATTCAGAATTACAGAAGTTAAATGAATAGACTTTTATAAATAGCTAAATAAAATCAAACAATACCACCATATGGTGCTAAGTCAAAAGGTCCAATATCAAAAACGTCCAAAACAAATGGTCCAAATACATAATGTCCATTGCAAATAGTCCAGAGACAAAACAGCCAACATGTTAAAGTCCAATGTTAAAAGTTCCAAATGGATATTTAGGCCAATACAAAAAGGTCCAATAAGCAAAAGATCCAATGCAAAAAATGTTCAATGCAAAAAGACATTTATACAAAAATATCCAAAGTAAAAAGGTCCAATGCAAAAAGGGCCAATTTATACATATATACATGCAACATACACACATGCCACTTACTCACATGTACATGTGCACATACATGTCACATATGTACACACATGCACATAATCAAACACACATACACATGCTTTACATGCAGACACATGCCACATATGCACATACACACATGCATACACAAACACATAGACATATACACATATGCATAAACATACCCACATATTATATATGCGGATACCAAATACACACTACATACACACATTCCCAAAATTAATAATAATGAGTTACAATACTTAATCTGATAGAAACAAATAAAATGACTGCTTTATTGATACTCCTAGTGCATAAAACAAAATAATTGCTTCGTGATATGGGGGATACACATGATTACGAACCACAAAGATCCATGCCACACACATACTGTTTACACATATTACACATACACACATGTACATTTGAACACACATGCCATATATGCACATAAAGCAACATTAAAACTAATCAAACAGAGAAGGAATATGGATACAGAAACTGAAGAGGACGAAAACAAAAAAGCAGAACAAATTAATAAATAAA
>VCCN01005798.1:7880318-7893568 GCA_006491835.1 Architeuthis dux
ATATATATATGACTTTTCAAGTCAGAGCTTTTTAAGATACATAAAACCTTATAAAAACTCATCTTGTATATCTCTTTAATAATAGATTAGATTTCCAATTCGCCTTATTTAAAACTTTTCATTCTACTTCAGATTAAATAAATATAAAATTGAAACTTGTTGGACTCATTTTAATAATGATAGCAGCAAATAATAAAATCTATTGACTAATTATCATATCCCCTAACATGTAGAATAGTAGGAAAAGCCAGGGGCTTTGGTGATGTGACAATTTGGCTGCAAAATGTACTAGAAGCAAGAACAAAAACTACTTTCAAAAAGCATTTCTTGGACTTTTATTAGATTGTTCCTATATATTTGTTTTTATTCTTTCTGTTTTTTGGCAATTTTTTCTACATTTGTTTTTTTAAACCTCAAAAAGAATGTAATGCTCTCAAATAATTTAAATAATATTTATTCGCAATATCATATATAATAAAAAGAAACAACTGAAAATAATAATAGAAAATGTAATGGAGAAATATTTATCTGTCTAAGAATGTGGAAATATTTTTTGTAATATAAATTGGTTTCTTTAGAAACAAATGCCAAAGAAGATACTAAAGAATTGAACAAAGATTTTTTAATAGAATTTCATTGCAATAAACAAAGAATAAAACCTTTCCATGTACAAAAGAAAAGATAATCTGCTTTGAAATAATATTAATAACTTAAAATTATTTTTCCCTTTGTCTTACAGTTATAGAATAGGGGAATAGCTTTAACTATGACATAGGGTAGGTAACTGTGCATGGATTTGTCCCAAAATTCACTTACTTCTTCCATGGCCTATTTCATTGAAAACCTTTGGAGATATAGTGTGGACAGTCATGAGCATATATAAAAATGTATGAAAAAAAATGGGAAAATATCTCTCAATCAAAATCAATTCCTGGATCCATCCCAAAATTCAACTCTTCTTTATCCCATTGTCTACCCTTCCAAAAAATTTCATTGAAATACATTGAGAACTTTTGGAGATATCATGTGAACAGACATGAACTTTTGGCAATATTATATGGTATGGACATATAACTACAACATGTGTGTGGTGAGGGTAAATGTGCATGGATCTGCACAAAAGTTTAATCACTTTTTTGCGGGCCATTGCACATTCCACAAAATCTCACTGAAATTCATCAAGAACCTTTAGAGATATTATGAGAACAGTCATGTGCATATGCATAGATGTATGAAAAGAAAATGGAAAAATATCTCTCGATCAAAAATTCCTGGATCTGCCCCAAAATTTAACCAATTCTTTCTTACCACATTGCCAAGCCTTCCACAAAATTGAGTACATTCGGTGATATTGTGTGGACAGACAGATGTTTCATTAGAAAAAAGAATTACCAAGAAACTATATAAAAGATTTTTAGGCAGTCATCTTGATGTCACCCCTTCTGATGGTGTCACTGTCTTGTGAATAAACAAGCAAAGTTGCTCTCCAATTTGACAAAAGTAATAAACGTTTTTTTTACTGTCACACACCCTTCACATATGCTGCAAATATTATGTTAATAACATTTGTCTGATCTCTCTATGGAGTTCTTTTCCCTTAGGGTCAGTCAAGTACTTGCTATATCCACAATATCTTCAAGTTAAAGGGAACTAGTGCTTATTCTCCACTTAAAAAAAAGCAGTTTACATTCCCCGAATGTAAAGAATAAATTTCCTATAAAATGTATATGCATTTATTAGACCTTCTCACACTGAGAGAACAAATGACCTCATCATAAATGCTACGGATCTAATGGCTCAGAAACTTTACCAAACTTTTATATAAAATTAATCACTGCTACCCACAACAGACCGGTTTACTCTTGCTGGGTTTAGGTTATTCATGTGTTCTGACATTTATATGTATCTATGTACCGGCCCTAACCGTTCATAGTAGACACTTGCAATTTTGCACACACACTCCCCTCAATGAGTAGGGAAAATGTTTTTTTTTGTTTCTTGAAAATTCCCACCTATCTATGTATCCGGACTTTGCCCAGTCCTGTTCATAGTAGAAACTTTAAATTTTTCACACACAAACGTTTTTATTGTTTTTTGAAAATTCACCTCCAAAATAGGTTTTTAGTGGGGGATTCAATATGCAATGTAAGTTTATGCTAAATTGGTCACTAGTTTTTTACCCACATTTAAAAAATAAATTAAGACCTCTTTTTAGTGACAGCCCAACACAACGTGAGAGAAGTAACTTTTTCATTGATCACTTCTTTTTCCAATTTTTTTAATTGATCACCCCCAACACAGTATATATGGGCGGTGGTGATTCATAATTTTCCTTGGAATGCTAGTTGTCATTAGCTTATTGAAATAAAATAAAATTGTCATGCAATAGCTATACATGCATATTTGATTATTGTAGCAGTGATGGAATTGCCAACTTAATTCTTCATAAACACCAGAAGTCTCAAAACAGAGACAGGATATATTATGTCTGATTAATATCTGATATTTATAATTAAATGTTATATTTTTCCAATAGATTTGATCTATACCTGATCAAATGATCCGTCAGTGGCTGACAACTGAAGCTATTTATGAAGGTTGTCATTTGAAACAGGTAGTTTGCGCCTATGACATCTCGGATTGCAGCCCAGCAGAGATGCTTTGCTTCTTGAAGTAGCATCAAACAAAATACTCACATGTCATAGCCTGGTGCAGCAGGCAGCAGGCTCAAAACTCGAGCCAACAACCAGCTCAGTTTACCAAGTTAAATAGTTCAGGTTTCAGCTGAAGACAACTCTTATCAATACTATGTTATCATCTTGCAAGCTCAGAGAAAGTCTTTTTACACCTACTCATTAATTCCTTCTTGTACTTGAGGGAGTGGATCAGTGGTTAGAGCACATTACTGCAAACTGAGAGGCCTGTAGTTTTATCTCATTTGATAGATTGATGACACTCATTACCATACACTAACCTAAAAGAAAATTCCTAATTTCAAACTAGGGGGGAAAAAGCCCTTTCCTTAAGAGGTAAAGATCTGCAAAATGTTGATAGTACAAATAATAAATTTATAATTTCTTTATACTAGTGTTATCTGTTTGACCATATCAACAATTATTCTCAAAGAAGGAACAGATTATGGTCAAAATGAAACACAGGTATTGATCCATTGGCTTCTTAATTGGCCATTTATATTTTTGAACATATGTTTGAAAAATCAAATTTTTATAAATGATTGTATTTACATAATCATTATAGTTAAAAATGAGGTTGCTAGTTGAGAAGAAATCATATGTTGATACATACTTTTAGTTAGGGTATATTAATCATTGTGTATGATATTGTCAAACTATTTTCCTCGACCTATATGTTCATTTGATCACAACGTTTTGGCCGTGTACCCTCCAGCCTTTGTCGGGTGTTTCTGGTTCTAAAATGTGGAAACACTGTTTAGAGTGCATGCTCAATTGGACTGGACATGTCACATCGGTTTTTTGTATATCCTGTATGTCAGGGTTGTGTATTGAAGCAATTTAGAATTGACACCGAACACCTGATTTTACTTAATAGCTAGATTAAAAACAAAGTTGTTTTTAAAAACCAAATAAGTGGCAACACTGAGTTTCACTCATTAAGGATTGAACCCGATACCTTTTGATCTCCAGTTCAATGATCTTTTACTCTGGACTATCCATGGATCTGGAAAACATTAAAACAGAGAAATATCTCTCTCAAAAAGAAAAGAAAAAGTTACGCAAATTTAGCCTCCAAAGAAAAGATAATTGGATATTGAAAATATTGTCATGCAGCTTGTATCTATGCTAAAGTGGTTGCATTCAAAAAGATATCTTGCACATCTTAGCTGATAGCAATCATTTCCTTTTAAATATTTATAATAATATCTCATCTCCTGCAAAGAGACACACAAGAGAATAACAAACATTTTCAATTCCCAAAACTAATAGAAAAAGAAAATTTGAAAGAAATATGAGCAACAAGCAACATTATGAAAAGAAGATAGCTGTTTAAGCAATGTAAGAATTAGTAAGAGTGATAATAAGAGTTATGTCCCAGAAATAATGGGAAATGTTAGATTATTGATCCAAGTGAATTTTAGAAGGTGTTTAAAATTGAATGTATTAGTGAAAAATGATTTCTGAAAATTCTTATGACCATATTTACCCATTTCATCTAAGTACACATACTAGTCACTATACTCACTTAACAGGTTACAGATCACTACCTTCAAATTACTTTTCTCCTACCCAATGAAAACGGCAAAAAAACAATATAAGAAAATGTTCCACTCCAATTCAGCACACTAATTACTTTATGGTCATTCTTGTTTTATTATAATCATTTTAACTCTTAAATTCATTCTAAGTAATTCAAAAAGTAATTCAAGGGGAGTTTTTAAAATTTATTTTTTATTTTTCTTCAATTCATTTCACAAAAGTTACATTTTTTTAATCCAATTCATTGACGAGTTCCACAGCAGTTACAAGCAGTCTATGAATCTAAGAGTTAAGACTTTTCTGTGCCGTGTAATAATTATAAAATTATGAATATAATTCTGCACTCTTTCACATTCAGTGATCCACTTACAGAAATAAAGTGTTTGAATGAGATTAGCAAATCATTATCAGGTATTTGTATGTATGAATTACATTTCATATATTCTCTGATACACACATATTGCAGTGTATAGTGTTATTATATATTCATCAGATATTCTCATATCTATTCATAATCCTCAAAATATAAATTTTTTGTGCATGTATGTTCCTTTCATATATGTAATTCATTGCTTAAATATTTTTTTTATTTCACAATATATTAATTAGTACCTAATTAGATACAGGTATTTTTTAATGACTTCTAGTAAAAGAAAAAAATATTTTTGTCAAACTCCAGTCCAAGTCTGGAGTTGACTTTGTTTTTCTACCATGACAATAACAATCCTCACCACATTTAGGGGAGTAAACTCTTCACTGTTTGTCCATGCTGTCTTGTTAAACCAAACCAATAAAATTTACATTACCCTAACATGATTTGAAATCACAACCAACTGATTGGTAGGTGGCTCTCTTACTGACTGAGCTAAATCGTCCCATCCCACATATCTACAAAAATTTGTGTTAGAAATACGCAAGGGCTTATTTCATTCTAATAATTAAATGCATTTATAAAATTAACATTTTGGACTGGATTCGAAATCACGACCAAGTGTTTGGTAGCCAGCTCTCTTACCAACTGAGCCAAGTCTTACATATCTAAGAAAGTTTATCTTACAGATATGCAAGAGCTTATTTCATTCTAATAAATATATATTAAAAACAGTCAACCAAAAATGTCAACATAGGTTTCTTTCAGTTTTCAAATTAGTCTGCCTGGCTGGCTATGTATCACATATACAGGCCACACCAATGGCTGATAATTTAAACATTTACTCCTTATTATGTCTAGAAAAAACAGTTTTTTTGTTTTTTGAAAATTTCCCCCCCAGAATAGATGTTTAGTGGGAGGTTCAAGGTGCAATATAAGTTTATGCTAAATTGATCACTAGTTTCCACCTGAAAATTCAAACCGTTTTAGTGATCACAGCCCAACTACAGGCGAGAGAAGTAATGTATTCATTGATCACCACTTTTTCTAATTTTTTAATTGATCACCCGAATACGACATGCTGCCAAAAGATGTTAGTCATGTGACGGTTTCTACTGAGTGACTAACTAGACCTGTTTTTATAATTTTTCATTTGTTATATATCCAATACAAAAGTTGCAGTAATCATCTTCAGTAAGAAAAGAAGTAGGAGTTTGACACTGCAGCAGTGGAGTTTACCATGAAGCTGCCACAGGGATTTTACTACTGGTTACCCCTATTATACTATTATTTTAAAGTTATAAAATGAAAAAATGTTATTGATGTACTAGTCTTAGAAAAAATCTAACTGAAAGATGAACTGAACAATATTTAAAAAATGATAAAGATCCGGAATATAAAATACTAATTCTTACAGAAAATCTTGATCTTATTTTCAAAATATTTCAGTTCTTTTACTATGTTTGCTTCATTTCTCCCAAAATATCCCACTGATCAGTTTGTCATTCCGTAATCCAAGCATATCACTTTAATTACCTCCCCAAAGACTATCTTCACTTGTCTACCTCTTGGCCTTTTTCTTATCAGTATTGCTTGAAATATCCTCAGACTACACCTATTTTCTTTCTGTCTCAACCAAACATGACACAGACTAAATTTGATTTAAGTAATTATTGAAGATGAGGTTTCTATTTTTAATCTTTTGCTGATCACCTGTCTGTTATTTACTTACCTTACAGATCAGAGCATAACATGTTACGGTCATTCTTAACACCCTTATTTTCAGGGCATCTTGCTTTCCCCTACTTGATTGCTTTACCTGGCTTCCAATCACTGATCTGACCACAACTTTTGACTTGAACAATGCTATCTTTGTATTCTTATTAATAACTTTCTTCATAAGTAATGTTCTCTGAAGGAGTCTTATCATGTGCTTCTTTGTATAACGTTTTCTGAAGGAGTCTAATGTTTTGTTGGTAGTTTGAAGCATTTGCTTCCAGCTTTTCTAATGTTTGTTAGATAACTCTGATGATGGCTTGGCTCCACAAACAAAGATCTGGGAGGGTTTTCCATGTTAGGTCCTATGTCGGCGGGGCCTGTACATGAATAGTCTAAAGGCATAAAACTAGCACATCTGCCTCACACGCAGAAGGTCCTGGGTTCGATTCCCAGTATGGACGGAAAGTGTGGAAAACTCTTCATTAAGACAAATCTCCCTGTGCACTCAGCAGCTAATTGAGTACACTCTAAGCTGTGGGATTAGGGTGAAAGTATCCCTTTGGTGGATTTGCATCCTGCCAAGAGAGTGGTTGTAAAAACTTGTAAGAATAAAGTCCTGGTCTCGGCCAGACTTGAAACTTGCAAGGATGACTAAGCTGACGCATGCAACATAAACCGAGTCTTGGTCACTGGGTGTATACTCCATTTTACTTTACTAAAACTGTGGAAAAACAATCACATACCTCCCCCTAAAACATTGCTTATCAAATAAGAAAGGTTTTTCATATTGATAGGTATTATTCACTTTTTCTTGTCAACATTTTATAATAGAAAATAATCTTATATTCAATAGGTATTTTTTATTAATCCAAGATTTTGAAACAAAAACCCCCCCAATTTTTTTTGAATGTTACTAAAATGCCTTCTAGTCATATATGTCTAATAAAGTATGCATATAATGATTGTTTAAAATATTTCAGCCGCAGCTAGGAAGATCTAAGGCTGATAATCAACCAGTTTGTTATTTAAGAATGTCAATCAATGTTTACAAGGAGCTTCCGATTCATTTTGCTGTTTGATAGTATGACAAGGTCTCCACCAATCACATCTACAAATCACTTCCTTGTCTGTCAGAACAATGTCAACATTTATATCAACATGAATGAACATCATATAAGATTTACCCATGCTCCAATGTTCACATCCCATAAAGACCTGCAATACCTTTTGCAATAAAACACAAACATATTGAAGAGTCTCCCACTGAACCTTACACTTGATGCTATAACTTATTACCACACACCTGGATGCCAGAGCATGTAGTTCTCGCATCATATCAAATTATTCAATCAGAAAAAATGATCTGTACACTTTTTCTTGCTATTTTTTTAATAAATAAAAATAAACAGGCTTTTTCTTGACAAAAAGTCAATAACTAACACCTGAAGATAAATATAATGCCAGTCTATCAAGCTGCATAAAGCTTAAATATATGTCAGAAATTATATATATTTATGCAGTGGTGGCATTCAAAATCTTTAGGAGCCGGTTCTCTCTTTGTTTACATCCCTAAAAAATTTTTCTAGGAATTAGGAACCGGTTCTCTTTTTCTCTCAGGTCCATGCACACTACGGGGCAGACCTGAACAGGCCCACACTCACCCTTGGACAGGCCTGTAAACCACACCCTAAAACCTTAATGAAAGCACAAAAAATTACTATATTACTATTTTATAAATCACGTTTCATTAAATTAAAATCATTCCTTTAAGAGTTGCCATTAACTAGACATACAACACCTTGTTGGAAGAACATGATTAAAGTGATTAAAAATAAAAACAACAATATTAGATGGTTTGCATAAATCAACTTTGTTACAGATAAGTTTGTAGTATGAAAAAATATCTTGAATTGTATTCCTTTTACATTCCTCACACCAAGTAAGTTGATTCCCCTGATTTATCAAAAATAAAAGCTACACAAAATATTATTTTTGAAGCAACATTCTTACTAAAATTACAAAAAGATACGCCTGCTATTTTTAGACAAGGATACACATCAGTTAAACAACAGGCATTGGAACTTTGATTTTATCTTAAGGATGATTTTTTAGTAACAAAAATTTCTGTGTACCAACATATAAATTCCCAGATGAGATCTAAAGCTGAAAAATTATTTTCAAATTGGAAACTTTTTCTGAACAAGAACTTGGAAAAACTTCCCAGTTTGGGGAATAATTCAATGAAACTGAATGCAAATATAAAAGTGAACTTTTTGCTTCTATTGTGGGAATCCAAATTGAAACATATTTAATATAACTTGGCAGAGACCTGACAGGGTTTGTAAGATCTAAATCAAAATTGGATATGCCAAAACCTTGATCTGTTGATGCCTGATCTTCTGCAAAGTGATTCTAGCAAAAGAAACAGACTTTGAGAGCCAGTTTCTTTTTATTGCTATTTGCAGAAAGGGGAAAAAAATCATCATATGTAATTTTATCCAGGATAAGGAATTCAAAACTGAAATATACTTTAAGGACAGTGGGTAGTAAAAATGTAGGCTAATTATTAAAAATCATGCTGACAGTATTGATAAAAGAAAATTAATGTGGTATCCAAAAAAATGTTGTTATTATTGAGTTGAGACAAAATAAATGGCCGTTTTTTGCATTGCATTAGTGAAATCTGTTTTTCACACCATTCTGTTTATGTGTCCATCTATATAGCATTTTAAAGCTCTGCATCCCCTCTTTCAGGTGGTGTTTGAATCTTTTAATTACTTCTATTTTTTTGTTTTTTTAATAGGGTATCAAAGCAAAGATGAATAAATGTGATTTTCATGCCATTATGCTTCATGAGTTCAAACTGGGCCATTACGCTGCCTATGCCACCTGCAACATCAACATTACTTGGAGGCTGGAGTCAGCTTCAGAACGGACTGTGCATTGTTGGTTTAAAAGATTTGCTCCTGGTGATCTGGATCTCCAAGATGAGCGTGGTCGAAAGTCATCACTCGACACTCAAGAATGGAGAGCAGCCGTGGAAGCTCATCCAGAAACAAGAGTATTCATTCGTAATTCTCATACTGAGAAACAAGACATTTTTTCAGACAAATTTCAAATACAATTATTTCTCTTCCTTAATTTGCATTTAAATATGAAAATTATGAAAAAGGTTTCTCAGTTTTCAGTTCTCTATTCTACCAATTGGATTAAATCCACATGGACAAAAAGTGTGGCAATAGAATTATTAAGAATGCACTTTTTATACACTTTTTTACTTGTACCTATTAAGAATGCACTTTTTGTACACTTTTTAATCACCACTACCCACAACACTGGTTTATTGCTGGGTTTAGGTTATTCATGTGTTCTAACATTTATATGTATCTATCTATGCATCCAGATTTTGCCTAGCCCTAACTGTTCATAGTAGAAACTTGAAATTTTGCACACACACACACGCCCTCAATGAGTAGGGAAAATGTTTGTGTTTTTTTTAAATTACACCGCTAAATAGGTTTTTAGTGGTGGATGCAATATGCAATGTAAGTTTATACTAAATTGGTCACTAGTTTGTGACTGCCTGTTTGTTTTTTGAAAATTAAGAGATCACAGCCCAACAAAAGGTGAGAGAAGCATATATGAGTGGCGGTGATTCATAATCTCCCTTGGAATTCTAGTTTTACTTGTATTTATTAAGATTTTTGTACACTTTATTTTACCATTCACTCTAGATAATCTTCTTCCAGAGGTTTTGCACTCTTAAAATTTCTAAATACATTTGACTTTTCTCTCACCATATCAGATGGGAATTATAAGACATATTTATTCTGCTGGATTTCAATTTAGGATTTCCAGTAATGTTCAACTGGTGCCATTGGCAACACAGAATAGATGACACTCAAGTGCAAGGCATCTTAACCCTAATCAATATTTTTCAACTCATATTTAGCACTTATTATTCATATAATTAAATCCATAATTGTTTGTATTGAACACCCTATTACACTTCACTATGCTGTATTATGAGGCATGCTAAATTACCTATATATAAGCCATTTGCATATAAAGTATACAAAATCAAAATATATATATATATATATTTTCTTAATTGTAATAGTAGTTGCAGTTAAGTGATGATAGAATAGTACTGTATATGGAGAGGTTTTAGGTTCTTTGCCAAGTGCCTGGTTGGTGACATTCATCACCACATGTTACTCAAACAGAAGACAAATTATAAATTTAAATCTATGTGAACAGCTGTTCTTCTAATGGTGCCAATAATGTTGCATAATCTCGAGTCATGTGTTTCATTGCATTTATGCAGGGAAGTGCATTTCAAGTTAACACATTGTTCATACTAATTAGACATATAATAGATCTATTCTGTCAGTAATGCTTGTATAAATCCTGACCACTGACAATCTCTTTGTTTTTCTTGACTTTCAATGCACAGTATACAGATTGAGTACTGAAAATTGCTAAAAACATTTTTCGTCAAAAATGCAAAAACTGGTTTTAATCATCAATTTTTTTTCCTAATGCCCAAAATATTTAGTTTATTAGTGCAGACAATGACTAAAGCTAAATGAGAGAGTGGTGGAATAGCTGTAAAGTCAGTAGGAAGGGAAAACAAAAGCTGAAACTTTGCCTATATGTAATGGGGTTGAAATGCAGGGTGCACTAAAATTTAATTGTTTACCTCTGCCAATGAAGTTGGAAAAGATATATGTATTCACTTGTGTCTCTGTCTGTCCATTTTAAATGAAAATCAGTTCAAAAATAATAATGATGCAGGATCCGCCCCAAAATTTAATCACTTCTGTAGCTCATTACCAAACCCTTCTACAAAATGTCAGTGAAATTGATTGAGAACTTTTGGAGATATTGTGTGGTGTGGACATATAGCTTCAATGCAGAGGAGGAAAAAGTTCCAACCCAAAATTTAATCACTTCTTTCCTAGCCTTCCACAAAATGTCATTGAAATTCATTGAGAACTTTTGGAGATATTGTGTGGAAAAAAAGGTGAGGGTAATAGTAAAAAAAGAACCATTGAATATCAACAATAACATATTTCCAATTTTTTTATGAAAAATATTGTCAGATTCATAAATATAAAAGTATCAATAATCCAGAAAGTCTCTTTGGGCTGATCAATTTTGTTTATAACTCACAACACTGGCAGCTAATCATCAATCTTTATCAAGTAAAAATGCCATGTATCTAGTCACCAATAATGAAGAAGGATAACATTAATGCTTTGTCTTAGTTGCCAACAATTCCCCATATTCAGTCTTTATTTTGGAGTTGAGACAAAATGAATGATAAAGAAGAAAACCAGTGATTACTGATTAAAACACAATAATTTTAAAATGTTACAAATATAAGTCTGAATATAAACCCTAAATCTCAATGATTTCTCAAATATATTACATCTTATAGTTGATTATGTTCAATTTTATGAAAGATAAGCTTTTGTTAACAAAATAAACATTTTAAGTGGACTATATATTAATGAATGACTTGGCTTCGCGAACAAAGATTGTTGGAGTGTAATCCACAGCAGCAGGACCATAGACGGTGGAGTAACCCTCCAGTCTGAGCAGTGACGTTTTAAGGTGAAGTGCGACTTGCCCAGAGTTGACCCCACCCTTTAAACCAAGGGTGTACATCCTATTGGGCCACCAGAGTAGCACAAATAGGAGCTGAGCCCATAGGTTGTAGGTTTGACAGGAGTTTCCTTCTCCTGACAGATGCCCGAGCTAGCTATGGTGGTCTGCCGCCACTTTGGGGGAATGTTCCGACAGTAAAGTTGACCCATGATTAAAACACCAGATGTGAATACTCCGTAGTTGGTAGATGACTGAGCTGATCATATACATGATAAAGAACTGCAGAATTATCTTAAAAAGTGAGATGTGGGTTCTTTTCAGTTCCACTTCAAATAAAATGAAAAATTGTTTGCTAAGGCTACATATAATTAAACAGAATAATGAGTATTGACATAAAGCAGCTCTAAGAATTACCTTAAAACCATAATACTTTTTAATATAGCAAAAAGTATATTCAGTTAAAAGTTTAAGGAAAAGAAGACTGGCTGCTTAATTATAACTTAATGGTAGAACTTAGGTTCTGTAGATAATTCCTGTGTAAAGCAGGCTTAAAATCAGAAATGTCAAAAAGAAATCTGTCAGAGAAAATTTCAAGTATGATTTCAAGTTAAACATGATTTAAGATGGCAAATTAGTAGCAAAGATTATGTAGAAAGAAGATGCCTGCAAGTCTCTGATGATAAAAGCCAGTGCCAAGTCTAAGAAATAATGATATTAGTAACTGGGAAATTGGTTCAGAGCTCATCCTTTACTATGTAGAGTATTGTACATTTTTATGCTATATCTGCAATCATATGCGAACTGAGAGTTTGCAACCTAAAAATGCAAGAACAAAGCTCAGGATTTTCCACAAGACAAAAATGATAGCATTTTTACTAATGCTTTTTGTTTTTGCCAGTAAAGCATTATCAATGCTACTTACTGATTTAGTTCCACTAACTTGTCTTTTCCTCTCCCATCACATTTTTAATCAGTGTTCACTGTCAATATATTTGGATGCTATATAGAAAAAAATCACATATTCAGTGTCCCAGTAAATGACTGAACAGTGAGCTAAAAGTACAATAATTTCAGTAAGATTAATTTCTTATGCATGTTTGTGTAGATATATATGTATATTCAGTTTTATTTATTGAAGACCTTATTTTTTATAGCTCTATTATTACTAGGTACACTTTTAAAATTGAAAACTATTTCTGATACACTAAAGTAAAGTGGAATTTTAAACATAGAAAAAGTAAAATATGTCTGTGATTGGCATATTTTATTTTATATCCTAAGTACTCAATGCTATATGCCACATTAAAACTATC
>VCCN01005798.1:7929599-7943110 GCA_006491835.1 Architeuthis dux
AACATGCTTTTTTCAATCTTTCTTTTCTTTTCCTCATTGTTTAATCACATCTACCATTCTGTTGGATTACCTTACACACATAACAAACATATATATATTATACTGATATTTAAAAATAACTCATTGAAAAAGATGATATTTAATATATTGAACCACTAATTCTGAATAATATACATTGTAATAAGAGAAATATGAACACTCATATCAAATACTGATCAATGATCAATACTGCGCAATATTTAATGATCAACAATGTTGGATCAATAATCCCGATTTGAAAGAGGCTGCTTGTCTTTAAAAATATAACAGCAAGAAATCTTAACATAATTGTCTAAGTTGGAATTTAATATTGATGAAGTCAGTTTCAATTTCACTAGAGACAAAATGAACAAATTATGGGTTTTGCAAATTAAGGAATGTCCAGATAATTTTGAAATCCTTCCAAATAGCTATTAGGTTAATGCCATCTCCAATAAAATCCTGCCATTTTCTGATAGCCAAACTAATAGTCAACATGGAATCATCAGGAAATTCTAACAAGTAATTCTATCAACAAAATATACTTGTAATTTCAAATGAATGTTTTACAATTAATCACCTCTACTCACAACGGAGCGGTTTACACACTGTTGCTGGGTTTAGGTTATTCATATGTTCTGACATTTATATGTATCTATGTGTCTAACTATGTAAACAGACTTTACCAAGCCCTAACCATTCATAGTAGAAACTTGGAATTTTGCACACACACTCCCCTCAATGAGTAGGGAAAATGTTTTTTTATTTTTTGAAAATTCCCCTCCAAAATAGGTTTTTTAGTGGCGGGTTCAATATGCAATATAAGTTTATGCTAAATTGGTCGCTAGTTTGGGCTGGCTTGTTTTTTGAAAATTCAGACCTTTTGTAGTGATCACAACTTATTCATTGATCACCCCTTTTTCCAACTTTTTAATTGATCACCCCCAAAGCAACATATATGGGTGGCGGGGATTCATAATTTCCCTTGGAATGCTAGTTTTATTTATGTTTACAACATATTCGAAAGGATTTAAAATAAAGTTTATTTATAAATAAATAGGTGTTTTTTTTTAAATCAAGTGACAAAAAAATACAAAAATAAGTTGTCTACCTCTAATGCAACAATACTGCATGAAATGAAAAATATGCAAATCAAATAAGAACAACTGCCTTGGCAACATTATCTCCTCAGTCTTCGCCAACCATGTATAAACAAGAGAAAGAGGGTGGAAAACTGAGTAAGATGATCCCCAAAGCTAAGTAGAATTTCAGTACCTTGAAATGTATTTTTCAATTTCTGTATTTTCAGCATTACTTATTAGAAATGTTTATATAATTAAAATAACAAAATTAAAAAAATAAAAATCTCTCTACAAGCCACTTGTTTAACTAGATGATGGCCACACTATGACTAGCAAAAAGTTCTGTTAGAATAAATCAAAATTACTGCTTTGGCAGCATTATTTCTTCAGTTTTTGCCCAATATTTGTTTAATGTGTAAGCAAGAAGAAGAACTAAGAGACATGATCTCCAAAGTTAAGTAGAATATATAGAAAGAACTTATAGTGCTAAAAGTTAAGTAGAATATATAGAAAGAACTTATAGTGTTAAAAGTTAAGTAGAATATATAGAAAGAACTTATAGTGTTAAAAGTTAAGTAGAATATATAGAAAGAACTTATAGTGTTAAAAGTTAAGTAGAATATATAGAAAGAACTTATAGTGTTAAAAGTTAAGTAGAATATATAGAAAGAACTTATAGTGTTAAAAGTTAAGTAGAATATATAGAAAGAACTTATAGTGTTAAAACTTCAAAATCTTATAGCATACAAAAGTCCTAGATCAGAGCATATAATCTGCTCCAGCCTGCCTTATTGCCAGATACACCATTAAGGGGTAGCAGACTTCAGCCATCTGTCAAGGAAAAGGAAACCAACAGAAAACCTATGACCCAGGGACTTTAATACCATCATCCCACCAATATTCTTCATATCTATTAACTTTCAAGGAACTTTAAACAGAATCATTTCTTTCATTCATAGGAATATACAAAATCCAAAGTCTTTATTAAGGACTGAACTCTGAATCAATGTGCCTGATTCTTCTTTAAGAGAGTGTCCGTGATTTATTTGCAAGGTGGTATATTCCCTCAATATTCTACAGAACTAAAAAAAATACTGTCACAGTGAACTACCAAGTCGAGGGAATTCTAAAGACTAAACAGTACCGGAGACCAAAAATCAATACTTTTATCCACTAGGCTACGGTTCAATCAGCACTTCAGTGAGGATTTTTAGGTGACAAATCTATTGTGCCAAGAGCCTGCCTTTATGATCAACATTTTTTATTGTATATTCTTTTTGTCAAACTCCAGGACAAAGTCAGAGTTGACTTTACTTTCCTATGTAACAAGAACAAGAACAATCCTCACCAAAAATAGGGGAGTAAACCAATATGTAAAATCCCCATTCTCCTACTGTGATTTGAACTCATGATCTAGGGATTGCTAGCCTGGAGTGTTACCACCTGCGCTAAACTGATAACTCTTACATACCTCCAAAATTCATAGTAGAATTACACGAGTAGGAGTTTGACCCTGGAGCAACCAGGCTTGTCTATTATTGAATCACACATGATATTAAATTCTACACTTTAAATGTAAATGAATTTGTTTGCTGATTTCTTAAATTTCTATATTTCCAGCATGTAACAAGAAAAGGTCTCTAAAATTCATTATTTCACCAGCCTGCTCATCTCTTGATTTGTTGATATGTATTTTCAATGAATCTTCATAGAAAGAGACCATTTTTGATAGAGATAACAGAATGTGTCAAAAATGACAATTCCAATTGATAGATTTTGTCATCTTTACAATTAAAAGAAATAAAAATTGGTACAGAAGTATGCTTAAAGTATAATGTAACAAATAACAACTAGTTGAATGTTGTGAATCTAGCAACCTGTAATCCCATAACACTTCTTATCTGGACATAATTTTATCCGGTTACTGTTTCAATGTTGCTCACGTTAGTATCAGGTGTTAACATGAACTTGAATTTACATAGGCAAGTCATTTTATTTGTGTTTTTTTACATTTTCAGAAATGACCTGCTTTTATTAAGCCCCGGAACGGTTCTAATGAATAAAAGAAGTATTAATTATGGTGTAAAGTACAAACACCATCTATTTTACATAACAGATTAGGTTGAACATCTGAAGAAAAATCTTGATTGCAGTGTGTCTGCAAGAAGCTTGTGTAAGTTATATAGCATTGTGTCTTTGACAATATATAACAAAGAAACAGAAAGAAAAATTACCCCTGTTTTTCTTACTGATACTGAAGCCAACAAATAGATGTGCATAAGGAATACAATGAAAGATAAAAGTTCAGAACTAGATAAAATGCAGATTAAGTGGTTTAAACTTCATGAAAGTGAATATTTTGAACTGAGTAGATTTGACAAAAGTTTTTCTTTTTCCTTTATTATCCAACTTGTACTAATTTGCAGGTAAAAAGTGGTAGTTACTTATTTAATTAGAAGTGTTCATCTTACCTGTATGACAAAATTATTAATTTCACATCTTCAAGTTACTAATAATGCCAGATTAGATTTGGCTAAACTGTATATCAAATCCAAATACTTAGGTACATCAGCAAATCCATAGCCTAATGATGAAAAAAGCATTTATTTTACACAACAAATATTTATTTTTCAACTTATTTTCAACAAATTCGCTGTTGAATTAAGTGCATCAATAAAGAAGGAGATTATCTCCTTTATTGATGCACTTAATTCAACGGCGAATATAAATCACCTAGATTGAATATTATACAGTGAAAATTTCAGATTAGAATTCAGCTAATAACTGCATGTCAGGCTATAACATTGATCCAACCTTGTATGCATTTCTGTCTAAATTTCTGAGATGAGAAATTATCATTATTATACACTGATTTATTCAAACTGATGTCCCCATCTTGAAGTCAACCATCTTGTAGATGAAACCTTCATACTCTGGCCTCACCAGGAAGATGTGCAAGCTGCTGGACCATGTAAACTTAGTAAGATCTTCAATTCAGTCCATGATGAAAAATGGAATTGATGATAAACTGGCCTTCCTGGATATACTATTAAATTGCGCAGAACATGGATTCAAGATATCCTTTTTAAACCAACAATATTTTAACTTCAGTTTCCACCATCCATACAGCATGGAGAAAGGACTGGTCTTTTGTCTATGCCATCAGGAAAAACTAATAAGTGACAACCCAGACATATACCAACAGGAGATGATCAGTATTAGAAACACTCTTCAGAGTACCACCATAATGAGGGATTGAATTCACTAATAATGGCTTGTGAGACTAACTTGTTAACCATTGTCTTCTAAATAAGTTCAACTTGTTCCAGACAGTAACATCCAATTTCCTTCTATAGAGGATAAAAAGGTTGGTTTGAGAAACAACAATTAAATATTTAAAACAATGTAAAGTCAAACTATTTGTTGAAATTTGTTTAAAAATGATTTTTAAAAAACAAAAACAACTGATAACTGTAATTAACAAAAATTCTTTGTTGATTAAATAAAATGAAATGATACACAGCATTAATTAGCGGAAAAGTAATCAAATCTGTAATTACTCATATTGAATTTCAAAATGCTAAGCTAAATCCAATACTTTTTTTTTTCTTTAAAATTATTTGTTCTCCTAATTATCTAACTTAAATAAGCATGGAGGAAAAAATTCAATTTGATAGAGTGTACACTGTATTGTTTCTTAACTTACTTCCCAGACACTTCTCATTAAAATTTCAATAAAGATTACTCAATAAATCAATAATTCTCATGTAGAGTAAAACTATAACAAAAAGGCCTGATAACACTGAGGGTCATATTGATTTATAAGAATATCATTTTATATTGAATATACCACACTCCTGCTTTTGTGGATGAAATAACAGACTAGAGATCAAACGGTGAATGGCTGAATTACCTATGATTAATAAGCAAGATTAATACATCTCTACTGGTATTTTAATAAATTTCCTTTGGTTTAAAGACAGGAAACTGTATGCAGCACATGTTTATAAACAGATTTCAGTGATATACTATTAAAAATAAAAGAAACATACTCTAAATGGACACACACACAAACTGAGAGGTATGAAAACTCCCTTCTGGAAGGCTTTGTTTTTTTAAGGATATCTCACTTCAAGCATTGTTTTTATTTTATCATATTCAATATTCTTTTTTATCTCAATTCACATTTAATCTAATTATCATGCAACAAAAGTGTTGTGCCTATTTAAAGAAGAGATACATTTTATTTTAAAATACAGAAACAATATTGTGCTTCTTACAGAATTCAAAAAACAAAAATTGATTTGATTTTAGCTTTTTAGCAGCTTTCTGGTCACTAATAGTAGACAACGCATATTGCTGACTATAAACAATAGTTTTCCTTTTAAGCAGGTATAATGAATATATAACAATTTTTAGCTTTAGTTAGAGATCAAATAAATATTTCATGAGGTCACAACATTTGATTGCAATATACACTGGTGATTTAAAAAAAGCTAGGTCAAGCAAATAAGAAATCAAATTTTATGTATAACATTCACTAAAATACCCATATTGCTGAAAATCCAATTTCATTTATAAATTGTTTTTTTTAATGGTTGAACAAACAGTTTAGGACTGTTTCTTATAAATTGCATAATCATCATGAAATTATTTTTTTTTTACAAAAGTATGTCTGAAACATTTACATATGAAAATGAATAATCATTTTTAGGGAAAACATTAAAATGTAGTTTGCTAGTTATCACTAGCAGTTAACATTTTATTTAACTTGGTATATATTTTATAGAAATAATGTTATTCTTTTTTATAGTTTTTCTTTACAAACCTTTTATTGCCTCTTCTATTGCAAATGAAATACTATAGAGCAGATACATGCACTATATAAGCCCTGATTCTTAAAAAGAATCAAACAAAATTAATAGAAACATACTAAATGTGAAATTTAAAGCAGTATAAAAAAGCTTTTAAATGCTGTAAACTACATGCTGCTTGTATGCTTTGTTCAAAAGTTGTTCTTTCTAATCTAAGCTAAAATAAAAAGTAAAACCTCATAATTTGTGGTCTTCTTTCTGTATGATTCAAGAGAGATTATGTCATAACCTCAGGACAACAGGAGTTAGCTTTTGCTATTATTAGAAGCACTTCAACCCAAGCCTCCCTATTTTACGGCAGTTTTAGGCAATACTATTCAGTCAGAAGCAACTGGTCAATTAAGCCAGAAACACCTATTTCTGCATTTTCTAAATCAGCCCATGAAAAAAACAACTGAATCTTCTTAATACTAACTAAACTATTCTTTTCTTCCTCCCTATCTTTTCAATCACTAACCACCACTACTAATACTAAAGAAGAAATCAGACAAACTAAATGAACAGACTTCTCACCTTGTGTTTTTCTACCTAGAAAATAAGGTAGGTTCTTTTTTCATTTACATTGTTTGACTTTGTGACTTCCTTTGAAGCCCAAGTCTTCACAGATTAGAAATAATATACAACTTTCCTGAAACTATTAGTGTATTATAATTAGCCTTAGATGTACTGATTAATTATTATTATTTTAGGTATCTATAAATAATCTTTAAAAGACATTTTATATACGCACTGAACATGGTCATTTAAAGAGTTTTGAAAGCAAATATCTTCAAATCTAATGTTCCTCCAGTGATCTTCTTTATTTCCCCACAACAGCAATTTTGGCACAAGGTCAGTGATGTAATGTCAGGAAACCCTTATTATAATCCTAGTCTTAATGATAAGAATCTCACTCACCTCCTACCTGAACAAAAATTTGTTTTAATAACTGTGTGATTTCCACATATATTTTCCAATTTGCAATGTAAATAAATAATACTCTAATCTGAACCAAATAAAGAGATCTTTCATCTTTGCAATCAAAAATACTATTCTGAACTATGTAAATATAAACTATTTTTGTTTAAATGTATTCACAGATGTGTCTAGAAACTGAATTCAATTAAGAATAAGGTTCAAAGAGCTATGAATTGGATTTGTTATCACTAATAATAGAGAATATATTGCTGATACTGCAAATGCCCAATAACAGAAAAACAAGTACAACTCTGTTGTGGATATTTGCAGATGATTTGCCATTTTAATGTAATCAAGATCAGGAAATTAATAAGGGCCTAAATAAGCTTCGGATTTTTGCTGGGAAAAATATAAATGTATAATTTGAGAATGAATAAACCTGAACTGATGTACAATGATCAGTTGGAGGGGAAAAAAGAGGGTAGGAAGAAAAAGAAATTGGGTAGTTTAATAAAAGAATGAGAGGTGAGAAGTTTAATAAGAGGGTAGGAAGGCAGAGGGGCTGATGGCTGCTACTTATACTATAAGTGTAACAGACACATATATGACATATACATGATGTGATTTACCTTACATAAACCATTGTTTATGTTGATAATTATATCAAGTAAATATTTGCAAGCTTGAAATATTTTGATATGAGTATTAAAAGCAGTTATATGTTATAACACTGGCAAGTTTATAAGCGTCTTAGTTTTGTTTTATAACTTTCTCAAAACCTTTCATAGTCAAAGTAAAAGAAAAAGAAAACTCAAACAAAACTAGCATTCCAAGGGAAATTATGAATCACTGCCACCTATATATGTTCCATTTTACCTTGTAAATTAAACAGTGGTGGTGGGCAGTGATCACTAAATAGTCCAAATGTTCAAAAAAATAAGTGAGAATGCTGCTGGACATAAACTTACATTGAAAATTGAACCCCCCTCTAAAAACCTGGGGGGTGGGGTGGGGTAAAAAAACAAAACTTTTCTCCTTCTCATTGAGGGGAGTGTGTGTGCAAAATTTCAGGTTTCTACTATGAACGGTTAGGGCTGGGTAAAGTCCGGATACATAGATACATATAAATGTCAGAACAAATGAATAACCTAAACCCAGCAACAGTATTTAAACCAGTGGTGTGGGTAATGGTGATAAATTAAAGCCACTAATAATAATCATGTTAAACCGAAAGGGCACATTAACACCCAAATAATGTAGAATTTATTAACTTTAAAAGGTATGGACTCAAGAGCAAAGGGAATCAAAAGTAAACTGGTTCCGCTCCTATTTGCTATATCTAAAATTTATTTTGGTGTGGAGAGTGTTGGACTTTCTATACAGGACTTAATCTACTTAATTTCAAATTTACATCAAAAGAAGAGTTTATGTCTACATACAATGGATTAAATAATTCTCCTTTCACTAGACTAAGTGAAGCAAGTGTTCAGGAGTAGTTGCAACAGTTTTAACCTCAGCACATATTATGTGTCCCTGGTTTTAAAGGTTTTATACATGAGGTTTACACTGATGACTTCACTTGATATTTGTCTTCTATGAAAAGAATAGACACATAAATATCTTTTGTTACCATTGTGATTGTTTTCCTAACATAATGGTATAGGTATTAGTTGTAGTAATAATGACATTGACCTCCTATAGCTTTGACGAGTTTCTTCATCTTTGTTGCCCTTTATCACAATCTCCTTTTAAGCTGATTTGTTCTTCTGTCATTAAATAAAATGCAGGGAATTTGAAATAAATTCAAACAAGGCTCAAACTTTCATGGACATTGCCTTAATTAATTAGTCATGATTACAGGGAAGGTTCTCATCTTAAGTCTTTCTGCAACCATCTCTTTGTACTGAATGTATTTCACACTGTAGTGTTGACTTCTTAGTACTAGTAGTGGGAGTAGTAAGAGTACTTTTAAAGTTGTTTTTGAGATTTTGAGAGGAAACATTTTCATCATTACTCATATTTTTTATTATTAGTTTTGACTAGTCACTTCCTTTTATTTTATTTTATTTATATATTTTTTTGTTGCTTTTCAGTACAATGTCCTTTTCAACCAATTTATTCTTCAGCCATTAAATTAAACTGCAGGAATTCAGAATAAAGAAGTAGCTTTGGACCAGACGATGACAGCTATGGTAACCTAATTGTAGCATTGCCCATAAAAGATAAGCTCTTTATTATGGAATGCAAGTTTGAGTCACAACCAAATCTATTTCTTTTTCCTGAAATTCCCAGTTTAATTTAATGGCTGAAGAATGAATCAACTAGCAAACTGAAAAGGATGCTGTGATGATGAGCAACAAAAATGAAAAGAGACTGGTCAAAACTAAAAATAAAGATATGCATATGTAATGATGAAAATGCTTCATCGCAGAACCTCAAAAACAACTTGAAAGTATTCATCATCATCATCATCATCAGCCATTATAAGTCCACTGCTGGACGAAGGCCTTCCCCATCTCCTTCCATGACAACCTATCTTGTGCTAATCTCTGCCAGGTCTTACCGGCAAACTTTTCTATCTCGTCCCTCCATCTTGTGTCTGGCCGTTTCCTACTTCTTTTACTATCCCATGGGCACCAATCTGTTAATTTTTTCCCCCATCTATTGTCATCTCTTCTCGCTAGGTGGCTGGCCCATCTCCACTTTTGTTGTTTAATTAGTTGTATAATATCCTTTACTCTAGTCTTTTCTCTGATCCATGTTGATCTTTTTACCTTCTCCTATATTTCCTTCTTGTTCTCACTAAATCTGATTTTTGTCCACACAAACAGTTCCTCAACACAATTTCAATCAAATATAAAAAATAAAAATATTACTGGTTTATATATGAAAACACAAGATGCACGAAGATAAGCAAATGCTCAAAGCAAATATATACAAATTTCAGTTGCCCTAGCAATGAGGAAATTCTAACAAAAAGAAAAAAAGATTTCAATCATTATTCAAGTAAACAAAGTTTTAAATTTTATAAAAGTGTTTTTTCCTACATGATATTCAAATATTGAACATAACTAGTCAGTATTTCATTTTGTGATTTCTGCTTCTCAATGATATAGTATGTGAAAGATGTAATGGAAAACATGGAGTGATGTGTCTAATATGTTATCTTGGTGAGGGAGTTTTAACTCATTAATATACAGGTTGATCTTAAAGTCAGAGCAAAACAAATTGTTTTTGCAGCCTAAATGATACAGAAAACTATCAACAAGTGAAATAAATCACATATCAGCTCTTTTGAGAATTTGAACCATTTCAACTTCTATTTCATGATCTATGCTTTATTACCATTCTATTCAATTTATGAGGAATGAGAAATAAGGATTTTGATTCATATCAGGTTAAATACACATAGATATATATATATTAAATATACTGTGCATGTATATCTATCTATCTATATATATATATATATAATATGATAATTATAAAGACATTTATTAGTTGAGAACCCATATTTGCCTGGCGCCGGTGTGAATGACTGCTAAACGAGCAGCCTGAACTAATAGATGTCTTTAGAAATCTCCAACCAAAACTGCCAGCATAGGTTTCTTCAGTTTTTAAGTTGGCCTGGCTGGCTATCTATCTATGTATGTCTTGTGCATACAGGCACAATACATACATAATGAAGATAGTGAGCTGAAAATTTAAACATTTATTCCTTATGATGTCTAGAAAAAACATTTGTTCATGTTTTTTGAAAATTCCAAATAGATTATCAGGGTGGGGGTTCAATTTACAATGTAAGTGCATGCTAAATTAATTAATCATGCGAATTGGCATTCACATTCGTTTTTTGAAAATTTGGACTTTTTTAGTGATCACAGCCCAACAAAAGGCGAGAGAAGAAACTTATTCATTGATCATCTCTTTTTCCAGTTTTTTTATTGATCACCCCCAACACAGCATGATGCCAAAAGGCATTGGTCACATGATGGTTTCAATATTATTTTGATTTTTGTATTTTTTAATCTTTGGTCCCAATATACTGTGCTGGCAATGGATATATGCTTGTTAAATTTTGACTGCTGCTGGTGTGTATGCATTACATAGATTATTAACTCATGAACTCACGTTCATAAAAAGGTTTATTACTTCATGCTATAAATTTGTTGCTTGGACTCCAACTCATGACCAATATAGCTGTTTGGTTTTCTGCAAATGCATTCTTATTCAGCCATGACAATATCACCCAGTATAGAGCAAAGGGTGCTCCATCAATATGGACCTTTGCCAAAATTGGCTTTGTCCAACAAGTATGTATTCAACCATAACAAATACAGTCAAATGGCTCAAAAGATGCAAGCTTTGCCATGAAACAGTTGACGAGTAGAATTATTATTACTAATTAAATTTTGTATGTGCATGACTATTTGTCATAGCTGAATTACAAATCATTACCTGAACTCGTGGTTGTGGGTGTGAGTCAGACTGAAATGGGGAATTTTTTTGGATAAAAAGGATATTTATAATGTCCAACAATGCAAAGAAATTGAAAAGGGCATTCCTTTTTGCAGTCGATGATTTTCCAGCACAAAATGTTTCTTCTTATATTTCTTTTCAATGAATATTTTAAAAAAAAGAAAATTAACTATTATCATTAATTATTGTCACTATCAACCAGCAAGATAATTAAAGTCTTTTCATCAAGTCAGTGATAAAAATGTGATATAACACATAACACGTGATATTTTAAAACATTCATATAAAGAAAAACTTAAATTTACAAAAGGTACAAACTAAGGAAGGAACTGTAAGCTCAATCATTCAATCTTTGATTAACTCGTCCCTTAGAGTCTTCTGATAAATTATCAAAGACAATGATTAAAATATTACCATTTTTGTCTTACTTCTGACTTGACAGGAAGTATGAATATCTTCTTCAAATAAATTTGCATGCATAGAAGTTGTGAAAAATGTTTAACATATGAAATTTGTCTAATATTTTTGGGACAATGTCTTAAATAAAATCAATTCCATGGATACAAACTCAAGGAATTGCAGATGAAATGACGTGGAGATGGTTGTATAAAGAACACTTGAGAAAGGAAATGGAATCACCAGAAATACCAACCAGAGGAAGTTTATTAGACTTAATTATACCAAAGTCAAACTAGACAAGACACAACAAAATAGCAAATGTCACCTGTAAATCATGCAGCAAATCAGGAGTGGGTACAAAAAAGACACAAGTATGTAGGATGTGAGTCACTGGGAATTGTACAAATGAATTGGATTTTGGCCATGTAGACAAATTCTATAAGCACAAATCAGAAGTTGTTCTGGTGAGTAGAGAAGTAAAATCATAACTTTAAAATTAAACAGATTATCATAACTTTAAAATTAAACAGATTATCCTAACTAGATCTAATCATCATAAAGAAGGACAACAAATCTGTTGGATTATGCACATAGTCATTTTAGCAGACCACAAAAGAAAGAGAGTGAAACAGTGGATAAATATCAGGAATCTCTCTAGATAATAAAAAACAATTGCTGAATATGAACCCATCATTATTGGAGTGCTTGGAAGAGTCATGAAGACCCCTGTGAAAAGAGTAGAGGAATTGAAGGAAGAATTGAAACAATTCAGAGAACAGCATAATTGGAAAAGGTGCTGAAGTACTGAGGAGACTTGCTATCACTTGATCACCAATAGGCACTACCAGATACTACTGGTGTGAAAATTCATAATAATAATAAAGCAATGATAATAATCATCATTCTTCCTTTTATTCTCATTGTGGTTTTCTGTTATTATTTTTTTTAAAATGTATCTTTGCTTAAAATGTACATTTTATAGTTATATCTGTAGGTTAATAAATTCTGTATCTGACCAACTTATTCATGGTGATGAGTGAATATTTTGGCTCTATATTGTTCCTGAAAAGTCTCTCCACATTGTTTTGATGTGTAAATCCAGTAATTTTTTACTCTTATCATGCTTACCTTTTCTCATTGTTCCTTTACCTCATCCTTTTTAGTTCACCCACTTGATACTGAACACTTTTTTGGGCATGTAAGTGTAGCCTCGAGGTTAGTCCATTGGATATCAGATTAAAAGAGCATGGCTTCTTCTCCTGGTGCTACGATAGCAATGATTATGAAGAAACAATGACAGCTCTTATTTTTCAAATCAGATCTCGGGACCCTTTTCTTCTACAGTAGTCAGTCCAGTGATTGGAGAATTTAGATTATCCTCAGGGAATGGGCATTAATGCTAATCCTCTTGTCCCTTCTTTTCTCAAACTATTTTGATTAGCTTCAATCCTAATGAGTCTTCTTCTCTGCTTTTTGTTCAACATTATCAACAGAGCATAAACTCAATGTATTGCTGACAAGTGACACATCAAATAATTTTGCCTTTAAACATTCTATAACAGGTTCTTCTATCTGCTTGCTTGCCTCTCTGCAAAGGTTATTCTTTTAAAAATATAACACAGAGAAATATTAAATTCATTATATGTTCAACTAATTTGATATAATTAGGTATTATATTCATATATATATAGTTTTTCCCTGCAAGAGTGACAGCAGACTGGAAGCCACGATCACTGCAGAGAATGTGAACACTTTCAAGTCT
>VCCN01005798.1:7981984-7999757 GCA_006491835.1 Architeuthis dux
TTTTACTGCGGATATAAATACTTTTGTACCTGTTTCCTCAAGAATCTTCACATGCTCCTTTGCTGTTGTTCTGGGAGTGACACTTTACACACCAAATTACATTCATCTCTAGACAGAACATGTCTCCTTCCTGAGCGGTATGGCAGTCCCATGGTGTTTACACTTGCACACTATTGTTTGTACAGATGAACAGGCATTTGGAAATTGCTCCCAAGGATGAACCTGACTTGTGGAGGTCCACAACTTTTTTTCTAAGGTCTTGGCTGATTTCTTTTGATTTCCCCATGATGCCAAGCAAAGAGTTTGAAGTCAGGCCTTAAATTACATCAATAGGTACACCTCCTATTGACTCACATGATGTCAATTAGCCCAAACGAAGCATCTACAGCCATGATATCATTTTCTGGAATATTCCAAGCTGTTTAAATGGACAGTCAGCTTAGTGTATGTAAGCTTCTGATCCACTGGAGAATGTGACGAAAGAAATAAAAGCTGAAATAAATCATTCTCTCATTTCACATTCTTAAAATCAAGCAGTGATCCTAACCGACCTAAGACAGGGAATCTTTACTGGGATTAAATGTCAGGAATTGTGAAAAACTGAGTTTAAATGTATTTGGCTAAGGTGTATGTAAACTTCTGACTTCAACTGTGCATACAGACATACATTCACTTATATATAATAGATATACCAATGAAAACATATCTTAGTTGAAAAGTTATCTGAAGGCAAATAATTATCTTGGAAATGTCACGTTCGTGTGCTCGTGTGCGCGCTCTCTCTCTCTCTCCATCCCATATATCCCTAACCTGACAACCCCTGCTCTTCAAGGATTTTGTCATTATTTTCTTATAGCACCTGCTCCATGGATAACACATCTTGGCCTGACCTTCTCCCCTACAAAAGTTATCTGCAATTGACTCTCATTATTTGCTTACCCAACCATGTCTAAACTTCTAGACAAACATCAAGTGCCTCCTGCAGCTATGTTCACATCTCTGAATCATGTCTCAGGCAAACTAGGTTCTATGTCAACCATCAAAAGTCACCTTTGTCTTTGTATCCCCTCAACAAAAATGCCAAATATTATGTGAAATAGAGACATTTAAATCAGTGCAGTATAGATTTAAAAATCATCTAGTTTACTTCTCTCTGATTACAATTTAAATCCAAACAAAATATATTTAAATGCAGGTTTTTTTCAAAATAAAATGCAGACTATTATCTATATGAATGCAAACAATTTAAAAAAGATTACTATCATCTACATTGCTATTTTGAGCAGGTATTGTGTTTAGCTTAATATTTTAAACATTCACAATAAATCATTATTTCATTGGAAATATTTGAATCCTAAAACATCTTTTTAAAAATTCAATAAAGTTAAAAAAAAAAGAATTATGCTGGAGGAAACTGCATTGACAAGAAGGGGAAAAAATATTGACATGATTATTAAGAAAAAAGTATCATGAGTAAAATTTGGATTATCTCATACAAAACTTCAGCAAACTTTCCTGGATACCATGTACAATTCAGTGTGTGTGTCAATATTGTTTTCATATAAAGAATACTAAGAGAGTTAACATTTAAGATTCTTCATACACAAGACTATGTTACTTCATGTAAAAAAAATAATGCCTAAAATATTCAGCCCATCTTATTGACCATAGACACCCTTAAATAAACAATGTCAAATACAATTTTGCAAACATAAAAGGCTTAATGATAAAAATCTGGCTCGGTTATTTAAAAAAGATCTAAATATCAGCTTTGTTCTTAATTATTTATTAATCACCACTACCCACAACACTGGTTTATTGGTGAGTTTAGGTTATTCATGTGTTCTAACATTTATATATATCTATGCATGTATCCGAACTTTTTCCAGCCCTAACCATTCATAGTTCATTTTGCCCACGCACTCCCCTCAATGAGTAGGGAAATTTCTTTTTTTGTTTTTTGAAAATTCCACCCCATAATAGGTTTTTAGAGGGGTGTTCAAGTTTATGCTAAATTGGTCACTAGGTTGTGCCCGCTTGTTTTTTTGAAAATTTAGACCTTTTTTGATCACAGCCCAACAAAAGGTGAGAAAAGTAACTTATTCACTTTTTTTTTTCTAACTCTTTAATTGATCACCCCCAACACAGCATATATGGGTGGCAGTGATTCATAATTTCCCTTGGAATGCCAGTTTGCTATTGGTTCAAACCAGAGGTTTTCAAACCTTTTGCATTGGCAACACACAGAAAAAAAAATGTTTGGCGACACATTATTAAAGTTTTGTTTGCCAAGCCAAATATACAGTGTCATCCCAGCAGTTCAACTGACTCAGGAAAAGTATCTTTTGAAAGATATACAAAATTATACTTAATTTCGCGACACACCTAGAGATTATTGGCGACACACTGAAGTGTCGCAAAACAGTTTGGAAAGCTCTGTTTTAGACAATTCATTGAATGGTCTATTTCACCACATAATCTTTGTTATAGGGTGTGTGAGGGGGTAAGGGGCTGATAGAAATTAATTGCATATTTACCACTTTTCCTGTTGGTAGACAGAGGAAGGAATTGAAATGTTTTAATCAATAACTGATAATTTTTAAAAAATAGATTAATTTTATTAGTTGGAAAGTAAAATTACAGTATGTGTATCTTAATTGTGAGACCAAAGTTGATATTTTACTAACTTTGAATCATTTGAAACTTAGCTAAGTCTTTTTCAAGATAATCAATTACTATCATCAGCTCTCGAGTCTAATTAACATATATTTTCTGACATGTATTATTGAGTTTTAACTGTTGATTTTGTAAGCTTGGTTTAATGACAGATTAAAAATGCAAACAGAAGATTTACTTACAGGTCCTTTATTCAAATAATGACCGCAGTCATGATACACACACGTGGCTTCTCGAGCTCCCTTAACTACTAATAACACAATGCAATATATGGCTGCTCGTTGACCAGAACGTAAAACAGCCCTAACCTTACAACCACCAGCGGAAGTGGACAAGAACTCCTCTGCCTAAGCGGAATAACTCATGATACTTACAAGATTCCAAATTAACTCAATCAAATCAATAAATTCCAAATTATTGCATTCTATCTTGTCAACAAAATTAATCAGACTTAACCATTAAATGTTGTTGTTTTTAGAAATAAACTAAATACAAATGAATTTGCATGCTTTTTTTGTAGTAAGTTGCAAACGATGCAGTAACTTTTATTATAGTCACTCACAGAATTACTGGTTTAAAAAGCCAGACAACAGGCAAGAAATCAAAATGAAAAAAATTGAGTTGTTAAGATACATTTATGTGTCTCTAGTAGACACATAAATGTATCTTAACAACTCAAATGACAATAATTGTTTTAACATGCACATGTTAAAAATTCAATCACTTTGATTTAAACAGTATGATCCATATAATTATTTTTTCTTGATTTCTTAAGAATTTAAAAATCTAATCTATTTCTTTAAAACAAAACATGCCAATGTTGTAAAACCTATTTGCCCCTACTTCATCCTTTAAACACAAGAATATTATAAGAATCATCAGCTTTTTCTTATGTCTCATGAGACATGAAACCGATTCTTTATAAGATTTTAAGATAAGTAATAATATGTAAAATAAGGTTCTGTAGGTAAACATGCAAAAAACAAACTCTCCTGGTGATTGCTAACAATGATATTTACAATTACTCAGTCAACTTCTTTTTTTTATTGCAACACTTATTGAACTTGAAAATACTAAAAACAAAAAACTCAATGTCAGCAGATGATCCCATAATTGGTCAAGAACCTGAGACACTAATAAAAATTATTGTCTAAACTTCTGAAAGCTTTACCTTTTTCTCTTACAGCAAAATGTTATGTAAATCTATGACACATTTGCATTGAATTAGACCAAACAATAGCCTTCAAGTGATCCCCATTAATTAGGATAGTCACTCTCTTTGAAAAGCATCTTTAATATTTTTTAAAAGGTTCTTAGAACAATTTTGATTTGTGCATTTTAAATAGTGTCCCTTCAAAAGCACTGCATCTTCAAAAGCAACATGTACAGTATTTGAGCCAAGTTTTAATTTATAAAGTTTTATTTATAAAGTAAGCATCCTCAAATATTTGCTAGACATTTAAAGAGTCACTGCCTTTCTTTTACACTAAACTACCTCACACAAATGTTTTGTCTACATATGAGTAAGTTATCCTCATCTAGTGTACCATTTGGTAAAAGGTTTTGGGGAGCAATTATTAAAATCAACAAGGAAGTTATGACACTTGAATTTTGAGTAAATTCATATAGGCCTAATTCTTTTACCAAATAGAATCTATAATCTTATTCTCCTTGTTCCTACTTGATATAAAAGATCATGGATTTGAACTATGCATCTATTGAATCATACCTTATTTGAAAAATCATCAGCATCAGGAACTCTTGGATCACATTTAATTTAAACATCTGAGAGGGGGATAAAATATAAAAAACTTTTTTTTTCCAAAATTCCAAGAACTTTTTACTTTCAAACCTCTCCCAAGGTCCATTGAGTATACAAGCCACATTTGGTTGGGTCAATCAGACTTTTAGTACTATATAGCAATAGATAGAAATCAGGTCATTATTATCAGGATGTGTGTGAACACAGAACCCACAAAAATGGAAAACTTTTTACTTTAAAACTTTCCCCTATGTTCATTGATTATGCATGCCAAATTTGGTTGAGCTGCACCCATGTTTAGGTGTTTTCTATAGCAGGACAGACAAACAGACAGTTCTCACTTATATAAGAAAAAATATTGACAAGAATAAGTATTTACCTTTCATCATTAATTTAGAATTTCATTTAAGTATAGACTACTACATAAGTTTAAATCCAAATTGACGAAATTATAACAAACTTGCTAGATCTGCGACAAAAATGGAATCTCTGGAATTTATCTCTAAAATACTATAAAACAAAAATCTAAATTGGATTGAATCATATTTCTTTTACAATTTAAAAACTCACCTAATATGCTAGTTTTTCAATGCTTCTACTTGGAGATTTATAGGTTGAAAAGCCTTGCTTGCTAAGTAAAACAATAATAAATAAAATAGGAACACTCACTCATAGAGTAGTTGAAACTGAAAGCAATTTTCTAGCTCATTTAATGTGGTCTTCTACCAGACTTGACAGAAGTTAAATGTAAATCCACACACGTTAAGAGGGAAATATATATCAAGTCAAAAAAGTTATCAACAATGGCACCATGAAAATTCACCAGTGAGATGCATTTTAGCACTTTATGTGCTATTATATAATATTTATTGAGTGTTTTGTCACATGGAATTTTGAATAAATAATCATTAACTATCAATCTCCAATTTTTTCTTTCTTTCTCCTTCCCTCTCCCTCTCTTTTGCTATTTGCATCATGGCTCATCATTGTGGCTGCTTAGTGGTGGTCACTTCCCTTGCATTCATTTTAAACCAGTTCCCAAAATGTCGAATAAATGCTGATGCTTGAGCTTTAAGGACATCATTTGCCATCTAGCACAGCTTCCACTCACTCTCTCATACACACAGCCTTTCTTGTTCCCATCTCATTGGACACAGACTGATTGTTATTCTGTGCCATCTGACATAACCGGCAACCAGCTTATTCTCAAATGTCTTGGCTAAGGTCCATGTTTCACTCCAACATGACAGTAGCACACAATGAAACCTGATCATCATTTGTCTTGGCAGCTGCAATCTCTTTCACAGAGGAATTGTAAGAGATGTACATCACTTGTATGGATGTTGCTCTGTTTGTGTTAGTGGCCAGCCAGCATGTGTATAACTTTGGACATTAAGTATACAAGAAATGGATCACAATCAGATCTCTGCTCCCACATCCAGCCAGACTGCATTATTTGTGTTTATGCCATCCACGAAGAATGAAATATGAGCTTGTTTAAGCTCAAAGACTGTGAATTAAAAACAAAGGCCTCACATTTCTTCATATAAGTTGAAAGCACTAAGAACAGATGCAAGTAAACCCAGAAGAGGTAAAAACTCAAAAATAGCAACAAAATTATTTACCAGCAGAATAAATATATTTACTAATCTGAGATGACATAACGGAAGTCTGAATAACTTTAAAATTCTTTAAACAAGAAATAAGAGAAACAGAGTATATTTTTCTCAATGATTTACTATAAAGAAATGTGATATAAAGATGGGAATTTAAAATAATGTTAAATTCTAGAAACCTTCATTTGTCATTCTTTCCTCATTAATTTGTATCCATTTTTGTATGCAATTGTTTTGTGCTTTTTAGAATTTTAAAATGTGAATTTTCTTTTTTTCCCCAACATTTTGTGTTTTATATAATAGTAGAAAATCTGGATGCATATATATGTTTATCTAAATGGGTCTCTTTGATTTTACAAGATATCTAAAAACAGCATTCTGTTGCATACCTATCAAGTTTTCTTGTAATTCAATTTTGCTCTGATCTAAAAGCAACATTTTCCTTCCTGAGATAAACTTGTGCATACAAGTGTCATCAATTTGACACTACAGAATAAAAAAGCCTATTAGTTAGAAGAAAGTCAATGCTTGAGCTAAAGTACTTGCACTTCTTTACAGAAATACATTTCATATAAGCTGAGACCATGTATTACAACTTGTTGTATTGTTTATCTATTCTCTGTTCTCATTCATTAGGTTAAAAATGTAAGTAAAGAGAGGAAAAACGTTCGGAATCTATGAAGACTAAGAATGAAGATTAAAAAGAATGAGAGATAAAAATAAGATAAGAGAAGAATAATAACCATACAACTTAAAGATATTGGTATTCATCCAGAACATTACTGGAACTATCTTTTTTTAAGTTTGACTCTCTCCATCACTACATATAAAGAAATGATAAAAAGTTTTTTCCTGGTGTAAAATATATATTTTTCCTGAAAAGATATTTAAATCTGAAAAGAACATGAATATAATTAAAGCATAAACTATGGATAAAACTGAAAAATATCTTTTTTACATAAACAGTAGTTCATAAAAAATATTAATCTCAGTGCATTTTTATAGCATGCTTTATTAAAATGTAAAGTACAAAAAGAAAAATAATTTAAAAATTCTATTTCCTAGACAGATATTTTAGATCACATTATTTGGGGGCAAATGTAACATTTCTAAGTAGGTTTTCAAATAGATTTATGTTCAGAAATTACATCCTTTTTTTTAAAATTTCATTTTTAGAGTCTGCTGAAAAATAGAAAAATATTAAGTAATGCTTAAACGATTAAATCAAGCTCCTCCTGTTTTGTTTTTCTTTTTTTTATAGATAATTTTGCCAATTTAACCCTTTATAGGGCAGCCCTAAACATATTTTAGATATCAAAACAACCTTTTTGCATGTTAAACTAGACCTAATTACAAGATATTTTCAGTTGCAAGTTTTCTGAAATCTTTTTGTTTATGGTGGCAAAACCCTCTCTGATGAAGTGATCATATATGGTGCCTCCCCCAAAAAGTGACCAAAAATGGAAAATATACAAAAATTAAAAATTAAAGTAGAAAGTTAAATAAAACATAGAATTAAAGAATAGATACAAAAAATTGATATTGACAAAAGAAAATAACATCTCCGGGTTGATTTCAAAATTTTATTGTGTGGGCCAAAAACATCATATATCATATATAGTCACTTGCCCCATAAAGGATTAAAAATAAAATTCTCCACAACTAACCTTACAGTATTTACCATATTTACAAGCCTATAAGACATAATGTTAAAGCAATAAAGTATCCAAATATTATTCTACATCTAATGTACTAGTATAAGGATGGGAGAATGATCACTGCAAATATATGCTGTACAGCAAAAAGGTTAGGATGAGTTACCATGAGCTGTACACTAAATGCCCTTTTAAAACGTGCTTACTCTAGATCAGCAGTATTCAGACTGTGTCCCATTGAACCCCAGGGTTCTGCACGATCTTTCCTGGGTTTTCGTGAAACAAAGTGACATTTTCACAATATACTTAATAATTCTTCATTACATAAACAGAATCCCTCACAGCTTTTACATGTCTGTATTGTATTTCTTCAACACGAACAGTACTTTTTATATAAGAAAAAACATCTTGGTTATTTATGTGACACAGACACTGTTCAGTCAATAGTCATTCATATGTCTATTTTACCTCAGTAAGCTTTGTTCTTAATTTTCCATGTGTATTTTCTATTTGGGTTTATACACATTCAGATAATTCCATAAACAAGGCCAAAATGTACAAGAGAAAGTTGTTTTTTGAAGGGGTTCCCTAGAAAATTTAATTATTGAAAAGGGTTCCCTGAGTAGTTAAAATGTGAAGACCACTGCTCTAGATCAACAAATAAAGTAATTTCTTTTTATTTATTCTTTAATATTCTATATTGATTCTTTCGGATTAGCATCCTCATCTTTGTTGTTTTTTTTATCATGTTTCACCCACTCTAAACTCCAATATTCCTCAGTATTCCTATCTGTTGCATCTGGTAATGTTCCAGGAAAATTGAACAGATCCATTTATTTGATTCACAAGGGTAAGTTCTAAAAACCTGTCACATCCAATGTCCTTTCTAGAGAAAACTTGGAACTCATAACTGTCAATTCTTCCTTTTACTGATCTGGTATATATTTTTCCACTACCAGAAGTTGAACTCACAACTTCCAGGGGATGAGATGATCCTTATAACTGCTTTTATCTACTAGGCCATATCCTATATGACTATTTATCATAAATGTTTCATTAATATCATATTTACAAGATAACAATTTTAAACATCCCTATTCAAATACATATTTTTATTATTTTTTTTTACAAACACATTTAAAAAAATATTACATGCTGCAATAAATCATGACAAATTTTTCATTTGTGTTTTTGTCACAATAAACTCGAGTGCTTTAAAATCTTTTTCAAGACCTTAAAAGAAAACAACTTAATTTTCTGATAGCATCAAAAAGGTTCTAAGAGTTATTAGATCAATGGAGGAGACTTTAATAAAAACATGATAAAAGAATATCAAACCCTGTTTCAATTATAAGTAAAAAGAAGAACAAGCCAGCTGCTCCAGAGTCAAACTCTGCTGCTACTTCTACTTACTTGCATAATTCTACTATAAATTTTGAAGGAATGTAAGACTTGTCAGTTTAGCGCAGGTGGTAACACACCAGGCTAGCGATCACTAGGTCATGAGTTCAAACAACGGTAGGGAAATGGGGATTTTATATTGTCTATTGAGTGTGCATGCCAAATTTGGTTGGGCGAATCAGACTTTTAGTATTATATAGAAATAGATAGAAATCAGATCATTATTATTGGGGTGAGAGCAAACAGAGACCCCAGATTTCTTTTTTTGTGGAAGAGGAAACCATATGAATATTGCACACATATACAGCCTATTTGAGGTTTACTAGGCTCCGAGTAAAGTAAAAAAAGAAGTGGTTCAACTGAAAATTGACCATTGTAAAAGATATAATGGAGTACTATTGCTGAACAGTTTATCAAGTTAGGAGTGAATGAAGTTTGCAAAGCAATGGACATATTTCGCCGAATACCAATTTTTGAGAGAATCCCTAAAATGCATTTTTTTAAATTATAGAATTTGTGCTTGAAAAATATACGATCTATGGTTTACAATGAAGGTTCAAATTCTGTGTAAAAAGAAAAAGGGGAACTTAGTGTCTCAATTTTTATTACTGTTATACGTACTCAATGACACAAATAAGATGTGAGGGAGAGATAATAAGCCATAAAGTATACAGTCAAGTTATATATCAAATGGATTCTTTTATTATGAGAGATAAGGATATGTTCCAACTGTTTGTAGGAATATGAAGCTATATTAAAATGTTGAGATGATAATGCTAGAAAATCCTACCTTTTTTACACGTTCTTTTAATTACACCCCAAACTTTTCCTAATAACATTCTTAACACATACAAATATGGATTATTCATTCTATATTCAAACACAATAAAAGTGATTGGTAAAGAAATCTACTTCAGAAGTATAATTGTATGTCAACAAAGCTAGCAGCTACAAATAGACATAACATTTAATTATAAAGGAATTCATAATCATATTTAAGATCAATGACACTTCATCTGACTCTTTAGGGAAAAAACATTTTACACTGTTATCAGAAGATCTATATTTTTAAATGGTAGGATATGAAGGTTGCTGTCTTCATAAATGTCATATTGATGAGGAGACTGAAAAATAGCCAAAATATCAAAAGTGACCAGCTTTTTGCACCCTTTATCTCCAAAGCTATCAAGTTCAGATTCTTGTTCTGTGTCTGCTTTTTAGAAGATTTATCGAACTTTTTCCTATCTCCTTTCATTGGAATTTCTCACTTCTTAGTTTTTTCCTGTATGTTTTCCTTTTGTGTATTCATGTGAAAAAGAATAAAGTAAGTAATTTCTTTGGCCTTTCTCAGGTGTGAATTGGCGATCTGTAACCTTTCTCAAGTACATAAAACAAAAAGGACAGGAGAAATCAAGAATTAATCAATGGAGAATTTATTGTAGCAGGAGATTCATAAAAGGAAGAGCAGATGTAGCTAGAAGTACTGCATCAATAGAAAACCTGATATTGATTCTCAATGGTAGATCAACAGATATAAGATTGTGCATATAATTCAAAACCTAAGTGCTCTATCAAGGTGTAGCCATCAGCTTTGTGTGGATTAAACCATTGGATTTTAATGATTGAAATGCAAATTAATTCCGCTTATTATCTAGTTCTTATTGTAAAAACTTGTTGAATGAAAACTTAGATAATTCCAACCATTTTATCTGTATGGACTTTACCTGATTATATTTTCAAAAATAAGTTTTAGTAGGGTTTTGTTTTTCTTTTCCTCTTTTGATAATGTCATATCCAAAGTGCAATAGATGAATAGTTATTGAAATATGTTAATAATGAAAAATTGTATATTAGAATGTATCTGAAATTCAGAAAAATGTACTGAAAATAAATATAGTCTTATCAGATTGTTTCCTTTATTGGCCTAGTCTTATGAAACTAGTTGTTTATGTAGGTAGGATTTATTCAACAAATATATCAAAATCTTAACTCAAATGATGGCATACATAGTGACACTACACAGCAAATTATTACAGTAGAGGGAAAATGAAATAATAATCATGGTTGTATTTTAGGATTGACTGCATTTGAACTCTGTATATGAGGTCTGTCCAGAATTTATCCAGCCATTCTGAATATCTCGAAAACCAGTTGTGCAGCTTTAATGTAACTTGAGAAGCAATCTTACTGCATATGCATGAACAAACACTCTACTGTGGAGTTACTCAGTGTCAGTGAGACACCATTGAGTGAGCTTGCATACTGTGTGATCATCACATTCACAATGACCAAGTGAGTCATTCTTCCCGTCCTGTGTAGGTTTTCTTTTTTGCAAAACATCACATCAGCCAGGTCTGTCAAACCTCAAAACTCCAGATTCGTTTCCCTGTGACATCTAGCTTTGCTAAAATAAAATTTCAGCCCATGGACAAGATTAAGAAGAATGCACCAAGGCAGCTGACAATGATCTCGAAAGAGGACTTTGCAGACTGTTTTGAAAAGGAAATAAGTGTGTGAAGTCCAAAGGGGAGTACTGTGAAGGAAACTAAGGCACTATTATTCTAGGTAGGCTATTTTCTTTTTAATATTAAATGGCTGGATACTTTCTTGACAGATCTCATATGTAAACAAGAATTTGGATTTTATCACTATCCACTGACTTTACTGCTACTTCACCACTCCTCTACTTTGTTTTAGTCATTTTCTACTTTAAAAAAACTAAATATTTCTTGCAGTAGGGAAAAGAATTGGATGATTAAACACTGAATTTTTCAATTTTTGACCTAAAATTTGGTTGAACAAGTTTCAGCATTCAATCTGTATGCTGTGCACTAAAATTCATGTAAAAAGGAGATTGTCAGTTAAATAGGATAATTTTAAAAAAAGACAAAAGCAGCAAGAAATAGAGAAGACATAGAAATGCTTTTCCAAATCGAGAACATAAGAAGATTTGACACATCCAATTTTCACCTGTCTTTTGTATCATGCATCAGACATGCTAGTCACATGTATTGCTAAAAAAAATTTACATAAGTCAAGAATGATCATGGAAAGCTATGTTGCGATATATAAAACTGAGTCTAATGCTGATCCCATTATAGATAACGCCTTCTAGTGCTAATTACAGTTGTAGGGATTTTTTAAAGTCAATGTAGACAGGAAGAGCATTTCGAAATCTTGCACCAGATTTAAATATACTCTTAACCTGTCATAGTCAAGGAAAGGAAAGAAAATAATTATTTATAGTCTACAAGTAAGATAGCTGGATCTGAATACTGTATGATCTACCTTTCTTGTATCTTATTGAAAATATATATTTATTGTTGGCTTGAAATAGGATTTGCAAAGTCTTATTTCTTTACCACTTGTTATGTAATATTAAAATCTTTTAGATACAGTTACCTAATTCATGAAATAGTCATACTTGAGATTGTACAAGCAAATATCATGTTAGAAAATTCCTTTATATATCATAAACCAAAATATAAATAAACACACAATGTATGTATGTATGTATGTATGCATATATATATGAAATCAAATTATGGATAATTGTATATCCAATCGACAGAATATGATAATTATAATATATATATATATATATATATATCTTATGAAAGAAAGAATACGGAAATATATATATAAAGAAAAGATAAACAGGTCTGGTTAGTCACTCAATAGAAACCATCACGTGACCAACGTCTTCAGGCAGCATGCCGTGTTGATCGATTAAAAAATTGGAAAAAAAGGGTGATCAATGAATAAGTTACATCTCTCTCCTTTTGTTGGGCAGTGATCACTAAAAAAATCTGAATTTTCAAAAGACAAGCATGAATGTTGCTGGACACAAACTAGTGATCAATTTAGCATAAACTTACATTGCAAATTGAATGCAGCTGGTGACAAACTAAGGGATCAATTTAGTATAAACTTACGTTGCCAACTGAAGCCCCCACTAAAAACTTAGGGGGGAATTCAAACAAAAAATAAACCATTTTTCTAGACATAATAAGGAGTAAATGTTTAAGTTTTCAGCCCTCTAGCATTATTGGTGCGGCCTGTATGTGTGATACATACATATAAACATAGCTAGCCAGCCAGACCAATTTTAAAAAACAGAAGAAACCTTTGTTGACAGTTTTGGTTGACGGTTTCTAAAAATGCATTTTTCAATAACTTAAGTGAAATTGAAGTGTTTGGTTGCATTTTCAAACTATTTGTTTGCAACAAATATCTAAAATAAATTCCTTAAAAAAAACAAAATACTACTGTAAAATGATGATTATTTTAAATTTGATGTGAATATTCTTGCTACGGAAGAAGGAAAATATTATAAGACAAAAGTCAAACAAAGGAAAATAAAGTTTGCAAAATGAAACTGACCCATAGCAAATTAGACCTTTTATCTATATTCTGTGAATTTAGTTCACCACTACATATCTACTGATATATTTATGTCATACATTTTATAGTTATTGCCTGTCTTTCCTCCTGATGAAGGAATCTATCAAGAAATACTTCTTTTTTTTTAATCCCTTTCCTTTATTTGTTTTTCTATTAACTCAGTCATCTTAAAACCCATAAGAACCCACTGTGACACTGGTGTCACATACAATTTAATTGATCTGCACTGTCTCTTATATAATATTATATTTCATCCTTGATTTTAACTCATGAAGTGTACTACTGAACATCCTGGTGCAGTCACATGACTGTGTCAATTTGCCTACCCAGAATCCCACATAATATTCCTTCAAGTAGAAATGGGTCTAGGTTCTCATGGGTAATTGGAAAAGAACTGTCATAAAAATTAAAACATAGGCTGTGGTCAAATGTAGCACCACCTAAATAATTTCAGAACAAGCAAAAATGTTTATAAAAAACATGAACTATTGTTGATTTCCCAGCTGCCTCTGAACAATGCCTCCATGAAAAGTTTTTGTTTGGCCCATAAATAACAATTATTTCTTGATAGTGGTTCAGGGAATCTACCGGTGACCTGTCCCAGTAAATTTTGAACTGTTAGAGAGAGAACTGTAACAACTCATTTTCATTTAGCTAAAATAAATATGAAGTAAATTACAAACATTTCTGTTTTTTCTTCAGAAATTCGCAATTCCTTTTGGTTTAAAAATACATGGAAACAATGCAAAAACAGAAGGGGTTTTATAGCTAGGGACAATACAGGACTGTGATGTCACTAGCTAAGGAGCTACTTTCTGGTTTGGTATTTTTTTAATCTATGGAGGTAGTTTTGTATTTATTTTAGCTAAATGAAATGAGTCGTTATAGAACTAAGCATCACATTCCAAAGAACAAAAACATTCTCTTAATATTCACTTTGAGTAATGCCAAAAAATATATATTGTTATCATAGTAACTTAACCAGTTTCATTATCAAATTCACTAATTTAGTTAATCTGACAATAGGCTGGTAAAATGAATAGCAAGTCCTATACATGTATGGTGCAATAACAACACTTTTCATTTAAAAAAATATTTTATTGTGGCTTTTGATTAAATTCATGATGTACCCACTAATTGATATCCATGCTATCTCTAACTCTATAAAGATCAATATAATAGAAGTCATCACCAGGAGACAACAAACAGAAACTAATTCATTCATAGTTTAATCAATTAGATAGAATATAACCAGCCAAAAGACAAAGCCCATCGTGCAAGACCTCCACTGCCAAATGGCTTACTGTGGAGAAAGATTGATCAAAATGGACAAATAATGATGGACCCTAATCAAACACATACACTATATATATTGTATAATTTGTATATGCTTATATCTTCTTCTATTCAACCCCATTCTAGTTAGTTATATATCATTAATTCTAATCACAAAGTATCTACATCAAAATATTAAATTTAATCTATAAATGATGAGTCAATATTCTTTCCTCCGGGATTTCTTTAATCAGGCAAAGATATGTTCATGAACATAAATGTACATGGATATATATTTAAAATTCTTCAAATAACAAACCTCATAATGTACAAGAACTGGATATGAGTTCTTCTAAGAGTGCTTCACAAGGAGTTCATTGATGATTAATAAACTTAGGAGGGAAATGAACCAATCTAGAAAATCAGTATTTGAAATCCTGGCTTTTACCTGGGCACAAACACTGACTTCTAGCTTTGACAGGAAATATATAATTATTTCAACCACAAAGCAGACTACATAGTGAGTTTAGCTTAACCTGGTCACACAGTAAGGATCAAACTGTCTACAGTAGTGATGGTCTTTGAGATTAACTTGCTAACCATTGCTCCAAGGTTAGGTGCCCTTCAAGGAACTTATTAAATCTGATTTGGATAAGCACTTGTCCATGGTGCAATAGTTTAAATGATTGTCTAAAACTTCAATAACCATGAATTCATTTCTCACTGGGTGCATCCCAAATTAAATGGTCTTATTCCAGATATATAGAAAAACCAAAAAATACTTTGGGTAATACAGCATCATTAAAAACAAAAGCAATAACATGTATAGTTCAAATATTGCATAATAGTGTTATAATCATTATCATATGTTGGATTGGGATTAAAATTGATACTGGATCAAAAAGCTAAGTTGTACTAATAAATAAAATGTATTTGATGAGTTTAAATAAAAAATATATGGTGTTTGGATTACATCAATGAACTGCTTTGAGAAACTAGAGCCATGCAAAAAAGAGGCTAACTGACTTCTTGTGATATGCACAGAAAAAGTTTTAAAAACTATTACTCAATTACAATAAAAAATTGCATTATAAGATGATGCTATATGTGTAATGTTGACTAATGATTCTATACATTCAGCTCAATCATACAAAAGCTGAACAGGATCTTCTTTGTGTTCACAGTGTGAGTATGTTCCTGTAAATATGTGGGGCTGTATGTGTATGTGTGTGCATGCAGACTTTTATCACACAACTTTCTTGTGTCTTGTTAGCACAGTACCATTTCCTTGTCATGAGCTTTTATAGATTTTTTTCCTTCCAACCTACCAATTGTGATATTTATTGTCATCAGAATTGGTCCTAATAACTTTGCTGACATAAGATTGTTACTGTGTCAGATCATAAAAGAACAGAAGTATTTCAGAGAATGTCAGGATGTGCTTCAGTGAATTGTAAATTCTTGGGTAGTAATGATTGCTAATTGCTCAATTCAGGCTTATATACACACAATATCCTTGTTTTCATTTATTACAATCTCTAATGTATTGTTAGCCTTTGGGTCTAAACTCAATCTAATATGTACAACCTACAGTGTATTTTCAACCAAATGACTCAGATCAGATTGTATAAACCAGTAAATTGTTGAATATCTTCAATGATCAGCTAACAATACTGCCAGTTAATCATTAGATGTTTCTTAACAGTATTACAACCAGCTAATATTAATCACCGCTACCAAAGGTTTAGGTTATTCATGTATTCACACATTTATATGTATCTATATATCTATGTATCAAGACTTTACAAAGCCCTAACCATTTATAGTAGAAACTTGAAATTTTGTGCACACACTCCCCTCAAGGAGTTGGGAAAATGTTTTTTTGTTTTTTAAAAATTCAACCCCAAGGTAAGGTTTTAGAGGGGGGTGGTACATTTTATCTATCTATGTTGCCAGACTTCGCCCAGCCATAACCATTCATAGTAGAAACTTGATATGTTGTACACCCACTCCCCTCAATGAGTAGGGAAAATGCTTTTCTTGTTTTTTGAAAATTCCCTTCCAAAATAGGGTTTTAGTGGGGGATTCAATTTTCAATGTAAGCTTATGCTAAATTGGTCACTAGTTTGTGTCCGCTTGTTTTTTGAAAATTCAGACATTTTTTAGTGATCACAGCCCAACTTTTTAATTGATCACCACCAATACAGATGGGTGGCAGTGATACATAATTTCCTTTGGAATGCTAGTTTAATTTTATCTCTCATTCTATTTGATTAGGTGAGCTGTTTCCAGTCAGGCAGAAGTAATTTTCCACAGAATACTGTTGTCATTGCATTATACTTTAATAGAAATGATATTCTCTAGCGAAAGAACCTACCTAACCTTGTTTTGAAGTCAAAGATTTCTTTTTCCAAGACGTAATGATAGATGAGTCTCACCCATCAAGTAAGAGGCACAAAAAGCTGACCCCACAGCTATGCAGTACAAGTAATTTACAAAATCAAACATGATAGTTTAACCTCATCTAAATAATGCTCACTGATGTTTCTTCCTCTCAGCGCTTTATTGCTGACTTGCATTCTCCTCTTAAGTCCAAATAGTTTTTCACAAAACAATCCACTTCATGAACAATAGAAAGATTCATAATAAAAATGTATATATTTGAGCTTTGTGTATTTTACTAGCAGTGTGGATGCTGGTAATTCTCTGATAGCCTTTCTACACTTCTACCTGAAAAATTGGAGATGATTCTTTTCTTTTGGGATAGTTTATTATGTTTTTCTCCCTGTGTATTGGTGGGTGCAAGTAAATATGTACACTAGCAATCAGATAATTAATATGTACAAATATGACCCTATAATAACTTATCTCCTTTTACAGACAATCTAAATCTTTTCCTTTTAGTACCTTGACCTACTCTATCTGCCCCCAATTTATAAGCTAATTAAAAGAAAATAAACTATGAAAATGAAAAATATTGAAAA
>VCCN01005798.1:8018846-8036067 GCA_006491835.1 Architeuthis dux
GAGAGAAGGACAAGGAGAGAGAGATTCTATATTCTCAGTAAGCTGGTTCAAAGTTATTTATCAATTATCAAAACAATTTAACTTTCTATGAATCACCATAAAATGCTTTCTTACATTAATTTGTTGTTTAACACTCCTACAAAACTTTAGAAGAGAAAGTCAAATTAAAATTTTAAGACTAAGAATTCAGCTGTACATATGCTTGGCTATAATATAAGTAAAAACCATGTTTCACGAAATATACAGGCAAATAAAGCTGTTTGATATTATTTGACAGCTGGCAAACTATTAAAAATAGTAAATGCATCAGGATCAATTGAAGTTAGTAAACAAGTTGAATACAATGGATAATATTAAGAAAATGAATAAAAATGCTCAAACCTGTTTGGTTCAGGCAAAGAATGGCTGATATGTATGATATTAAAACATGAATGGAAAGAAAAGTAATGTGGGTCTATTAATAACAAACTTCTGCATTTATTAGAAACCATTGACCAAAACTGTCAACATAGGTTTCTTTAGTTTTTAAGCTGGTCCAGTTGGCTGGTTATGTATATATGTATCACGCGTACAGGCCACACCAATGGAGCTAGAGGGCTGAAAATCTAAACATTTACTCCTTAATATATCTAGAAAAAACATTGTTTTTTTCCAAAAATTCTCCCTAAATAGGTTTTTAATTAATCACCCCTACACCGCATACTGCCAAAAGATGTTGGTCATGTGACAGTTTCTATTGAGTGACTAACCAGACCCATTGTTATTTTTGTTTGCAATTAGAATAAAACTAAGAACTTTTTTTTTAAAAAGCATGTTAGTTTGAAAATAAGTGGGACATGAGAAAAAATATAATACAGATAAAGCATAAAGAGAAATAAACTGAAAGGGTTATTTGTCTATCATCAAGAAAATTCTCAACATCTGAAATGACCACCATGAAAAATCCAGATGACATACTTCTGCAGTAACATAATAAGAATAATAAAATCCTCAAAAACAATTGTTACTTTTAATAGATCAGACACTATAAAACTCCATATTTGTTCTCTTGAGGCAAAGATAAGCTAAAAGAAATAGCAGAATAACTTGACATACAGTAAAACTATTTTTTGTAAAAGGTCACATAATTTGTTTTTTGTTTTAGACTATAAACTATAAAAAGCATAGAATACTCCAGTTAAATGATCACAAATCAAGTTTCTAATTGTGTCGAAGACATGAGCAAATTTTCAAAGCTATGATTCTCAAATAAAAAGAACAGGCTCTCTAATTGTGTTGAGAATAAAAATAAAATATATTCATATTGATATATTCTTAAAATATATATTCTCATGTTTGTTGTGTTTGCCATTATTATGAAACAAATGGATTAATCTTTGTGTTCGGGTCTAAGATCAGCCATTGTGTTTTTTACAATGAGACGATCAGTGCTCAATTCAGATTGATTTTACTCATAAATTTTATTTACCTATTATAGAGTTGAAGAGTGGGGGAAAGGTTTCAAAGTTTCTGTTGATATCTTCATGAAATATTATTAATATATTATCCTATAACTTTTGGTAACATATATGTCTAACAAAAACTGTTATACAGGCTTTCACAGACTTCCAGGAGAGGAAATAGATTGAGTTTCCATTAAGTTTGAATTGATATCAACTATCATAAATATGTAACATTCTGAGATGTTTGATAAATAACTAATTTTATACTTTCACTTTTTCTTTGCATTTAAGGCTTAAAACATTGATAATTATACCTATAATCGCCCCATTCTGTCAGTAATGCTTGCCTTAAATCTTGACCTCTGACAATCCCTTTTTACCTCATTTTCAATGCACAACATACAAGCCGAGAGCCAAAATTTCCTAAAACAAATTTTAGGTAAAAAATGGCAAAATTTAGCAGTAAAGTCAGTGGGCAGTGATAAGAAAAGCAAGTACCTTGCCTATATATACTAGGTTCAAATGCAGTTGACACTAAAATATAACTGATTATAATTTCATTTTTTTCTCCTTTAGCAGTAGGTTTTGCAGTATCACTATATATGCAATCATTAGAGTTAATGCAATTTCCAATGTAAAATAATTTAATAAATCCCATCCTTGATATTACAACTTATACAAACAGCTAATGATAAAATAAAAAGTTTTATTTTTAAAGTAGACAAGTTATTCCAATTAGTCAATATAGGAAGCAAATACTACAAGAGAAATACTTTTTATTTTAGGAATGGAAAGACAACAAAAAGAGGTGAGTCTCCCTGCAAGAATGAAATCTGCAAAGATTTATAAAGTCAATTCTCAAAGACTAACCAAGATCAAGCACCAGACTTTAGAAACCAGTTTCACATAAAAGTCAACCATAGAAAAAACTAAAACTGGTGTGATTAATGTGATTTTGAAAAGAAAAAGCAAAGGTAAAAATGCTTTGAAGCGCTGGCCTGAAAAAATGAATACCATCTCAGCAGCCAAAGATAAAAATTTCAATCTTAATTCCATTTGTGTTCTGCACAAAGGCAAGATAGATTATCCAGCTGCCCCTTGATATATTTAACACACATCATACAGAACCTGGCAAAAGCGTTCTCACCATTTTGAGCATCTAACTTTAGACTAAATTCATTTTCTCAAATGAAATAAATTCTTTAAAGTTAATGTCATTCAAATGAAAACTTTGAATCTATGTATTTGTTACATATTATTCCATATGTGAAGATAAAAAGAAATGACAATATTTTATCATATGTTAATCATGTGATCTCTAAATTAATCTACAAGTCAAATTGTATCAATGTCATAAGGATCCCCTTATAGAGAGAGAAGGACAGTATCCAAAGGTAGAATATCCAGATAGGTAATGTTTCTATAATACAATAAAACAAGAATTACCATCTCAATAACCCTCATTGATCATATATGGTGGTATATATGTCAGATTATAATTGTGTTAAAGAAATACTCTACAACTGCCCATATCAATTTATTTTGTAAATAAATTTTCCTAAATTGCAATCACAAATATTTTTTGCAGAGGTACAAATGCTTCATAACTCTAACTGTTTCACTAGGCTTATGATCTGACTGTTCTCCAAAACTGAGCAATTTTTTACTCACAACTCTCAGGATTCTCAAAAGATTGATCATCTAAATAATGGTTAAACTTAATTTTCTAGTTACCTTCAATAACCAAATTGGTGTTAATGATTTCAACTAAATCTTCATTATTAGATTTGAATAAAATTTTAGGCTCCAAAGTCAATAAACTCTATTTAAGCTTTGGTCAAAAAGAAATAATCCTAATAAGAAAACTGTATTTGTGTAAGGTTGATGGGAAAAAATACAATCTATAAAGGACCAAGCAAACAGAGATCTGCAAAGTAAGAACTGATTCTAGAATTAATACAAACATATTTATAATTAGACTTATTGTCTTTTGTCTTTTATTTTTTCCCCCGTTTGTAAGCATAATCAAATAACATCACAGAGTAAGTAAAAATTTCATTACCAAATATTCACAAGAGTGAGACTCTTTGCCAATGCATTGCCATTGGAACTAGATTATCTTGAGGTTTTTGCATTGTCTTCAAAATATCTATAAGCAAGAATATACATAAGAAAATAAGCCAACAGATTTTTCCAATGCATACTAAGATGGGACATATTTAGACCAATGAATAAAAAATTTTGAAAAGACTTCGCCATCTATGCTTATATCAAATTACCAAATTCCAACTTGATTTTAGAGTTAAAAAAGTGATATGTATAAAAAGAAACTAAAAATAAGTCAAGATTTTTTTCTAAAGAAAAGAAGTTTTGATTTTGTATGTCATTTTAAAGTTTTTACAATAAGAAAAGATCTATAAATTTTCATTAGTTAAAACTTTATGCAATATTTTTTCTAATATAGTTGAGAAGTAATGGAAATTGCTGCAAATACATTTATGAAAGAAATACATGAAAAATGTTGAATAGATTTAGTAACTCACCTTGTAAATATCTTCAAAATAATTTCTACCAGATATAAAAAGAGGGACTGAACAAATAAACACACATGCACACAAACATAAGTAACAAAAAACAAACTTCTCTTTATTATAGATTTCTGAATGAAACAACAAAAAAGTTAGGGAAATGATAGTAATTGTTTGAATAAGGGAAGTCCTGCATGTATAAGAATTGTTAGCTAAGATTAATTCCGATTTTAGTATATTCAATTGGCAATACTGCAGAACTGGCATAACAATCCTAATAAACTAATAAATGATCACATTCTCAACATTTATCTTAAATCCTAAACTCCTACAGTTTAAGATGATTTATAGAAACTATAGTTTATGATTTATAAAAACTATAGTTTATGATTTATAAAAACTAGCTGAAAACCCGCTGTATGTGCAGGTTTTAGCTAGATATCTACTTTATACGGCTAAACAAAACGATAAAGATTCAGTTTAGCTAACCTGTCACACACAAGGTAACGGTCCAGTTTAGCATTATACTTACATTGTAAATTGAACCCTCACTAAAAATCTAAAAAGTTTTGGAATTTCCAAAGACTAATATGCTAAAAACATGCTTCCGGATCCCATTAGTAACCACATAACATTTGGTAGCCATAGCCCTAGCCGTCCTTGAGTTATACGATAACAGACAGACATTTGGTGAATTATAATAAGATTAAAGTGCAGGACATAAAAATAGAAGGAGAAAAGGAAGAAAAAAAAAGGAAAAAAACAATGGGGGGGAGAATGAAAGAGAGAAAAAAGAACTAGAAGTGCTGAAAGAAAAGAGAAGTAGTTGGAAGAAAAAGAAAAAAAGAAAAAGATTACATAAAAGAGGATAGAAAAGTGAGGAGTAAAAAGAAGAAAATGAAACAAAGAGAGAGAAAATAAGAAATAGAAGTAAAATATTAGACCAGAAAAAAAGAAAAAGGATGAAGATGAAGAAGAAGAAAGAAGAAAGAAGAAAGAAAAAAGAAAAGGAAAGAAAGAAGTTGGGAAATTGAAGGGAGAAAGATGAAAGAAGGTGAAATGAGAGGAACTCGGCAAGCTGAAGCATGAGTAGCACTCACTATAGGCAGATTGAATGTTCCCATTGATGATTGGTGCACAGTGGATGGTCCATCATCAACAACAAAGGAGCAGAAGCAAGTTGTACATCAGTAGAAGCAGCTGTCAACAAAAAGCAGCAGGAGTAAGAGATAAGTATGTGAAAGAAATACTCTACAACTGCCCTAACTTCTACTTCTGCTGCTAGTACTGCTGCTAATGCTATCACTGGACGCACTGGTGCCACTGCAGCAAATGAAATGGCAGCTGACAGACTAACCTCAACCAAGTACAACTTGGAAAGTTGTTAGCTGTCATAGCAGCATGATATGCAATGCACCAAACACAATGTACATATACACACATACACATATACACGCACATCAAGTTGGCCATTACAACAAGTTGTTGGGAGCAGCTGCACGTGGGGTAGAAGGTTATCTCTTCACCTTTTCTTTTGCTACCTTTCTCTCTACTTCACTTAGCACTTTGTAATTTTATAACTTTAGACACTACAGCATCCATAGCAACAAAACAAACATTGTCACAATTATCATGGATTTATTGCCATTTCTTTTAATTTTTCTTTTATATACCTCTCCATATAGAACTCATTTCAGCAAACTGCAGACAAATTGCAAACACAAAATAGAACACGTTGGATAAATCCACTTATTCTGGTACAGTAAGAGTTTGGTCATTGGTGTATATAGCTGGATATATTGTCAGGTTTAATAAAATTACACTTACACATATAAGTGCATCAATGAATCTGCAGCCTAATCATCAAAAAGCATTTATTTTGCAATTTCTATTTCACCATAATCTCCTCCCTTGTTAATCCCCTTAATTCAGTCATGAATATTAACCTAGCTTGAACATTATACAGTGAACATTTCAGATCAAAATTCATTTAATAACTAGATGTTAGGCCATGATCTTATTGTATGTATGAGTTACAAGATCTATGCATCTATTATTTAAATAATAATTGAGAACACAGTTTAGTGTTTGTAATTTAATTTCCCCCCTACTTCCTCTGCTTAGCTGGCAGTTTATTTATTTATTTGATCTGTGTGTCAATTGTTTATCACACATCCTTTATTGATAACCAAAGGACACATTTTGAAAGAATACAGAGGAGATCATGTACAACAATCTCAGATTGTGAGGCTAGCACACCAAACATTGCAATATAAGGGATCAGCATCAAAATAATTGAGCATCTCATGAAAATACAATGAAAGTATAGTCTTCAGTGTTCCAGCTGACTATTCTTTTAACACATTAACATATACACCAGAGATTCCTTTTTGCTGTTTTTAACAAACAGAAGCATTAAAGTTTGATGGCTGTAATGATCAGCAATATAACCTTGAAAGCCATGGCTAGTGAGTCCAGTCTTCAAAGGTGCTCCACCTTTTACCAGACTAAACTAAGATTAGTAAATATCCCAATTAAAGTTATGATTGCTCAGGGTTCTCATTGTAGACAATGGCCCAATTTCCACTCATTTTTCTTTTGTATTTAATAATCCCTGAGTGTAAACATGATGACAAATGAATTGCCAGCCGATGTAAATCATCTCATAAGTCTTTCCTTGTTGCATTTTGTATCTTTTGTAGTCTGTGGCTATTATTTAGCAGACGCACACATATTTACAAAGAATGCAAAATCATAAACATACACTTTATTTTTTGTATATATTAAATATATACATGGATGTGATACAAAAAATTCAAAGAATTTACCTTTTTTTTTTATAAGATATATAGTTTTTTTTTTCAAAGTAATTATTCCCTATATTGTAGAACTGTTCCTGCTACTGTTGGAATGAATGATAGAATTATTCAGTTACAGGAGTCTAATCCAACCTTTTGTATACATATATTCACGAAGGGTTACCCCAAAATAACTGTAATTATAGACTCTTTTTTAATCTTCTGTGAGCAAACAAGGCACAGAATTTGATGACACACATTTCATTTTCAAATATTCTGTTAACATTCACTGGCATGAACCCCAGAAACAGACCAGTCACCACAGACATCTCATCAATTGTCAAACAGCAATCTTCATTGATTGTGTGGTAAACTTTTACATGGTTTTTGTCATTTCCACAGATTGTGGTTGGTCTCCAAGTGATATTTCACCATGTTTGAAATGCGACTACCACACATACACTTGTGTTTCAGATAAAGCTTCTTCATAAATATCTTCTTGAGGCATTACAACAGTTTCAGCTGCAGTTTGCTAAGAGTAGAAAACAGGAACCTGATACACAAGTGAAAGCCACATTAGTACACACTGATTTGACTGGTCCTTTAGAACCAGTGGCAAAAGATGGTTTCAGCTACTGATGATTACTCAGGTGCAATGTCTGTGTATTTCCTGAAAAACAAGAGCGATACTGGATCAGCTATTGAAAGGTTCATTGCAGATTCAGCTCCTTATGGGACTACAAAGTATTTGAGGTCTGATAATGGCACACAATTCAGTCATTACTTAGTACTTATTACTTTTAGTCATTACTTAGTAAGAATGGGCACCTTAACCACCACATCAAAATGGTACCTCAGAGAGAAATTGGAGAACTATGTTAGAGCTAGCAAAGTGTATGATAATTGAGAGTAGGCTGCATAAGACGTTATGGCCATATGCTGTGATGATCGCTACAGTAATTTGCAACAGGTGCTTTAACAGTCATGTAAAGCAAACTCCATACTAAATGGTAACAGAGAGAAAACCTAACCTTTCAAAATTGAGGGTTTTTAGGCCAGTATGTGTCACGGCGCGCTATACTTTGAAGCATAATGCGCCTAGTCGTGGTATTCGAGGGGTCAAGGTCAAACAGCAAATCATGCACTGAGACGGGAAAAACGTGTTAAAAGGATGATATCAAAATAAATGTTTTGTACTGGATAAACACAGGGTAACAAACAAGACAAACTCAGGGATTTTTGTGGGCAATATGTAGTTTTATCAACTATAAAACAAGAAATACTCTGGGGACAGAAAATAGTCCTTTGATCGTTGAGGTAAATTCCAGGGAGAGAAAAATAGTCCTTGTTTGAGGAAAATCAAACATTGGGGTTTCAAAATGTTGATTCTGGTCCACAGCCTTTAGAAAAAAGCAAAAAGAAGAAAAAGACGAAGAAGCCTATAGTGTCTCCCATTCATCGGGTTTAAACAGCCCGCCTCGGTCGGCTTAGGCTGGGAGCTGGTAGCAGCGAATTTTCGTGCCCCCTCTTTCTCACCGCTGCTCGGTCCTCTGTTTACAGCCCCCCGGTCCTACCACCGCTGCTGCTCTTACTGCTACTGCTACTCCTACTGACACTGCTACTGCTGCTCTCTCTCCCTCTGTCTCGGCGCCGAATTCAAAATCCTGGGGAAACGAGATCTTACAGAACCTTTCTTTGTCCTTCGCGTGCCAAAACTTTCAAATCACAGACATAACGAGACTTCACCGTATCTTCCACTGTTTACATTCAGCCGTTCTTTCAAGGGGTTTAACTCCTTATCAACGACTCAAGAGTTTGCTCCCTTCCATTCTCTCACAGTATGCTATGCATAACATGACAGGAAGAAGTTAGACTCTCAATGTGAAAAGGGGATATTTGTAAGATATGACCTCACAGTTTACTACCGAGACAACGGATAGGTCCTGAAGGACAGGCTAGTAAATTTTAGATGATGATTCCCACAGAATGAGATATGTGTCAGGTCAAAATCCAAAGGAGGCTCAAACGTCCCAAAATGAAATCTCTGACAGTCAAAATAGTGCTCAGGCAGAGGAGTGCAGCCATATTTCATAGTAATCCAAAATGGATAGAAAACCCCTTCAGTTTTTAAACGATTGTGTAACAGATGTTGAATGCAATGACCAGACACTAATCAACATTGACTACTGTTACAGAGCTGTGTGTAACATACCACAAACCTACAAGGAAGCTATGAGTTCAACTAAATCACAGATTTGGGTAAATGCTTTGTAAAAGGAAATGGATTCTCTCAGGGAGAATAACGCATCCACACTGACACATTTACCAGAGGGCAAAAAGTAGTGATGGGTAGATGGGTCGATGCAATCAAAGAAGATGCAGATGAGTTTGAAAAATACAAGGCAAGATATGTTGCTAAAGGTTACAGTCAGGTAATAGGATTAGATTACAAGGAGACCTTTTCTCCAACTGCAAATATCACATTGACACATGCCTTAATGCAATTGGTGGTACAGTATGACCTTATCCCCCACCAAATGGATGTGAAAACAGCTTATTTACATGCTCCAATTGGTTGTGAGGTTTATATAGAACAACCAGAAGGTTTTGAGGTCAAGCTAGATACAAATGAGAAGCAGGTTTGTAAATTGAACAAATTATTGTATACAGTTAGACAGAAACTGGAACAAGGTGTTGAATGATCATCTAAGCAAAAGTGGTTTTGTACAAATTCCAGATCATTTTGTCTACACCAAACAAAATGATAATGAGAGAATAATATTTGTAATGTTGGTTGACAACTTAATTATTGCTGCTAGAGCCATAGTTTCACTCAATGATGTGAAGAGCATGCTGGCAACTAAATTCAAGTGAAGGAACTGTAAAGGTGAAACAAAAGAGGTACATATCAAAGGTACTGGATAAGTTTGGTATGTTAGTCTGTAAACCTTCTGAACAGAAAACAGACTACACTAGCGATGGTGTTCCGGCTGATCCCCAAAAATATTGTCAAGGAGTAGGTAGTCTGAGGTTTCTGATGACATGCACAAGACCTGATTTGAGTTATGTTGTTAGTAAGTTATCAAACTACTTATTTGAGCCAAATGACCAATATTAGACTACAGCCAAACATGTGATGACGTATCTAGAAGCTACAAGCAATTATGAGTTGTGTTACAGGAAAAGTGAGGAAAAGCTGAAACTTGAGGTGTACAGTGATGCTGATTGGGCATCAGATCTAGAATAGATGACAGACAAAGCACAATTGGATACTGTTTTAGCTTAACTAAAAATGGTCCTCTTCTTCCTTGAAAATCAATGAAGCAATCCACAGTTGCTTTGTCTACATGTGAAGCAGAATACTTATACAATATATTTATGTCTGCATCCAGGAGAGTTTGTGTCTTGTGCAGTTACTAAACAGAATGGACAGCGAGTGCCAATATGCATCTTTGAGGATAACCAAGGAGAAATTACTCTTTCCAAAAACTCAGTATATCATCAAAGATGTAAAAATGTTGACATTCTTCAACACTCAGTGATGGTAAAATAACTGTTGTTTATTGTCCTACAACAGATATGATAGCAGATGTTATGACCAAACCTGAAACAAAGGCAAATATTTATATTTGGTATGTAAGTATGTGTCTTGCCACATAGAACTACTGGAATGTAAACTCCTTTTGTTATACAAGGTTGTACAATAGGAGAGAGCAAGTGGGGATGTTAGAGGATGTATATGTGTGTGCTCTCATACATATATATATATATATATATATGTGTGTGTGTGTAGCAATGGAAATAGAGATCTCTCTCTTCCGGTTCAAACAAGACTTATGGCTGCATGTATATTTTGTTCCTCCATCATGATTGTCCTACCATAATTATGAGAAGAACAACAGGGAGTTTAAGCTTGCCCAATACTTGCAAATACTGATTAGCTATGTGTAATTAAAAAGCTGGATTAAGAATTGCTGCACTAAGTTTCTGCAATGATTTGCTCAATTTTTATGAGAGAAATCCCCTAAGAGAATTTAAATCATACTGGAACTCACAAACATTGGATTTGAATTTGCCATTTTGTGAAACTTTACAAGAATCTTTTTATTATCTTTTAATATTTGTTCAAAACAGTCATTAATGAATAATAGGAGTACACATTTTTAATGAATCTGGTCAAACAGATTTATATTTTTTTTATTTCTCCATTCACCAACTTAATTATGTAATTTCTACATGGGAAGGAAAAGGTTAACCCAAGTCATAATGTCAGTCTCTGGCTAAACAATAGATTAGGTAACTAAGATTAATCTTTGCCTCCTAACACATTACTTTGCAGCCTGTTTGTATGGAAAATATCAAGATATATTGTTTTAACAATGTTATTTCACATTTTGTAAATACTATTAATTACATATGTGATGTTTCCAAAATATGTGACTGCTATTATCAACAGTAATTGTACAATGTTCTCCTCATTCTATACTTTGCTTTTTTGTATCTAGTTTTCACATATTTTCAGCACAAAACTTTATCTAAAATTCTAAAGAACGATATTTTTACTAAGTTTCTTTTTAATATCTTATGGTATTAGAAACCGTCAACCAAAACTGTCAACATAGGTTTCTTCAGTTTTAAAGTTTGGCTGGCTGGCTGTCTGGCTATATCAAGCATATAGGCCACACCAATGGAGCTAGAGGGCTGAAAATTTAAACATTTACTCATTATGTCTAGAAATAAAAACGTACATTTTGCTTTTTGAAAATCCTCCCAATAGGTTTTTTGTGAGGATTTCAATTTGCAATGTAAGTTTATGCTAAATTGATCACTAGTTTGTGTCCAGCAACATTCATGCTTGTCTTTTGAAAATTCAGACTTTTTTAGTGATCGCTGCCCAACAAAATGCGAGAGAAGTATCTTATTCATTGATCACCCCTTTTTCCAATTTTTTAATTGATGACTCCCAACACAGCATGCTGCCAAAAGATGTTGGTCATGTGACAGTTTCTATTAAGTGACTAACCAGACCTGTTTTTAATTTTTTTTACTTTAGACTTATAGCCTTATTTTTAAATGACTTATCAAATTTCAATGTACTCAGTGAAAAAAAACCACATAGCATATTAATTACAAGAATCATATTTTCATTTTGGGAGAGAAATATATATGTATAACGTATCAAGTAGCAAACATACCTAATTTATAAATTTTAAGAGCATGGATAATCAAAATTCTTCCCTTTTTTTGTAAAAAAAGTTTAAAAGAGCAAATAAGAAATTTTATTAACAGCAGAAATAACTTTGAAAATTGTGATATTCACCTCAACTACACTTCCATGTGGTCACATAACTAAATACACTGATCTCTTCCTATTTAATTCCAACTTTCTCAGTGGATCGTAAGAGAAGTGTAACTAATAATTAATGACCTTTGGTATTAATAATTTTGCAATTAAACTTTGTCATTATAATTTTTTTTAAATTTAAAATGCTATCAGAAGTTTCAAATAAGTCAAATTTTAAATAGCATTTATAGTTTAATATCACTATTTAAAATGGTAAAATAACAATGTTACTTGAAACCTCTTTGAGAAATGGTAAAAGCCAAAGTTCTCAAAATGACTTTTGAACAATATCCTTGGAAAATAATTCAACCATAAATGTTTTCTTACAGTGTCACAAAAATATTACAAAAGCCAACCGCAAATTAAAAATCCTCATGATTTTACATCAAAACATTTTATGAAGCAAGCTATTATAGCATGCCTGGCAAAAAAGAAACAAATGTAAAGGATCAATAAAAAGCAATTTATTTTCACCCTGATGAATAAATCTATCAACAAGGACCCATAAATTGTAAATTTCCTCTCTATTTCTATTCAACAAAGATTTAATATAACTTCCATAAATAATCAAATGTTGAAGTAAGTTGTCAGCTGAACTATCGAAGCTGTCAGTTCTGCTTTATTACAACAGAACATTAAAATATCCATGACAAAATTATGCACCTATAATTCTTAATTGGTTATGGACAAAAAACATTTGAGCAAAATTTATGCATTGTGATCAGTACAGAAACAAGAAAGATCAAGTAGACATTGATTTCTGTATCATTTCTTCTTTTTAAAGATACTGTTTCAACAATTATCAAGCAGACTTCAATTCAATGATTTGTTCAGACTAATATCCCAATCTTCTTGGCTGTTATGCACCATTTTTATCAGCACATTCTCAGATGTGTTGAGGTAGATATACCTGACCTGGGTTACATTCCCTAAACTGTACACAACCCCAATGATCTATGGTATAATTTACCGATAAGAACAAAAGTAAATTAATGTTTAAATAATTATTTTTAATTGTTTTGAGCATGAATGATCAGTTAGCTTTACATAAAGTTAAAGATGATATAACATTTTCTTTTAAGGCCTTTTTCTTTTCATAAATCAAAGTTTTATTTCAGTACATCTTTAATCTCAAATATATAGGTATAGTTTTATTTTCTCTTGATGAAAACAAATACTGCTGAATGCAAATATGATCTACTGTAGCCTTGAAGTAGAATTGGTTAAATTAAAGAGAAAGAAAATCTGATCCATGGCAACTGTTAATATAAACAGATCATTAGCAATGAAAGTAAAATCAAAATTATAGTTAAGACAATTTTAAATATGAGTTCAAAGACCTGAACACATTAAAAAATTAAATAAGTTTTTAAAAACTTGGATGAATATTCTATTAGCATATGCTTTAAGTTTCACATTTCAAGCAATGATAAATATACAGGCAAATGAAAAAACACTAAAAACCTTTCCATAAATCTGTTTTATTCAACTGATACATCTATTTTATCTATTCATCTAAAAGGAAAAGATAGAACATTTTGATTTCAAGAAAGGGATCAGATAAATAATAATTTTGAATTGCTTCAATAAGATTACAGATACAGGCAGATTTCTGAACAAGTTTTTTTCAATTTCATTTGTCTGTTCTGGTATTTTAAGATGAATTATTTTTACTATTGAGTGGTTTGTGGGATTATCTTCATCTTTGTTGCTTTTTCACAATATTTCAGACAGTTAATTTATTATAAGCAGAACAAAACCAACAACAAGACTTTGCATCAAACAAATTGATCTGAAGTTGGTTGAAAACTATGCTACTTAAAATGTTATGAAAAATCAACAAAGACAGGTCTGCTTAGTCACTCAATAGAAACTGCCATGTTACCAACATCTTTTGGAGCATGCGATGTTGGGGGTGATCAATGAATAACTTATTTCTCTCACCTTTTGTTGGATCACTAAAAGGTCTGATTTTCATAAAATAAGCGAGTACAAACTAGGGGTCAATTTAGCATAAACTTACATTGTAAATTTAGGGGGGAGAATTTTCCAAAAGAAAAATAATTCTTTTTTCTAGACATAATAAGGAGTAAATGCTCAAATTTGCTAGCTCCATTGGTGTGGCCTGTACACGTGATACATACACAGCCAGCTAGACCGACTTGAAAACTTAAGAAACCTATTTGAAAGTTTTGGTGACAGTTTTGGTTGACAGTTTCTAATAAGGATAGCTTGAATAAAGCTATTAATATTCACTTGTATATGTTATTTCTTTTCTATCTTCTCCATTAAATGTGGATCTTACAAGATTTTTAACCAATATATATTGTTACGGATGAAGTCATTTTTAATTCAGGATATGTTCAATAACATTTATTTAAGTATGTATATTTATTGTTGTATCATGATGTAACATCCGAAGATAATAGCAGAATAAATGGTCAAAATATAAAATAAACAATACATCCCTGGAAATGTCTAGATTAAACATAGAACTGCACTGATTTTTTTGTATAACAAATATTGAGATATGATGTTTTAAATAAATGCTTTCTGTTTCCAAATATAATAATGACTATCATGGATTCCACGAATAAAAATTTTGCTGCCACAATGAAAACATCTATTCTCATCTTTACGACTCAAAGATGAGTCTATTTGAGAGATCAATATGGCTTCTGCATGATGAGATAAAGGTCCCAAAGTTCCATCTGTAACCATAGCAACAGATTAAATATGATAGGCAGAGGTAGTTTCTTGAGATGATTGGATATTATTTGAAATGCACTAACAGAAACAGCAAAGATTTGGATAACAAAAATGTAGATGCAAAACAAGGCAAGATTATCTCAGGCTGTCTAAAATGTCAGCCCTACTTGATTCACATGAACAGTTCAGTAAACTATCACACTGTAGGTGTGATAGTTTAGTGAGCCTACAACCAACAAATGTATGTCCCTCCTCCTCTATACACTACTTAGGATCTTCTAGCATGAGATATAGCTGCAAGTTTACTATTTCTATTGAGTGGCTCAAGAGATGAGAGGCTGAGAGTTTCTTCTCAGGATTGTATGACAAGAATTTTCTTGCATTCCTTATAAAAGACAGGCACATGGGTCTCAAGTAGGGTGACCATCTCCAAACTTCCAAAAAGGGGGACACTCTACCCCATGTTCTCAACCTGGGAGCCACGAACCCAAGTGTTCCCAACCCAGTGACCCGGACCTAGGTTGGGAACCCTGGGGGCCACAGAGTTCACAAAAGGTATTACTGGAGGGAGGGGATTTCCAAATTTCCAAAAAGGAGGATATTGCAAACTGAAAAGAAAGACTTGTACAGATTGACTCTCTTGGATGTGTTGTTAATGATGATTTGTAAATATATAAAAGTTTTGTAAAAAATATACAAAATACTCAGGGTTAGAGTTAGCGCCCCATGTCGACAAAGTCAGAGCAATGGTCAATTAATAAATAAATATTATTAAATAATAATAGACATCACGGAGTGTATTGTCTGTATCCCTATGTCTTGTTGCCAAAGAAGGGAATTTGTTTACCAGCACTGGCTACATAAGTTGTCTTTAGACAGATAAGAACCCTCATTTACTTTTGAAAGAAAAAGTAATCTTATCAGCAGGCTAGCATGAGTTGTCTCTTAGTAATCCCCGAAAGGCAATAAATTATATTCTTATTTAATGATAACCCCTATCATTTAATTCCTGAAGCTGGCGATCACCAAATGTAGATCCATTTTAAGAAGTGAAAAATAAAAATAATTATAAAAGCACAATTCTAGTAATAAGCCAAAAATTAATCTTATCAGAATCGTATTACAAGTCCTGTATTAGACAGCCCCCATGTCGATTAAATCAAAGCAACATTAAATTACTAAATGTCTGATATCCCGGAGTGTATTGTCTTTGTTCTTATTACTCTTCGGTGATGAAATATAGTTGCCGTTTGCTTTCACGTCCCACTGTTCTAGGTATATCTAAGGTGATTTGAATAAGTTTTTCAGTCTGACTCCAAAAAGGAGGACAAATAATCAAAGTGGTGGCTGGATGGAGGACAGAGTGCTCAAAAGCCGGACGTCTGGCCACCCTAGTCATAAGTGATCAGAGCCATAAAATCACAAGTTCAATTCCCCCCTACCAGAGAACTGAGGCTCATAACACACCAAGTAGAAAATAGCTGATTTCAAATCAGGACAAAGAAAGCGCTCCTGTGATCAATTATGAATTCCTAAAATATCTTAATAAAATAGAAACCGTTACATGACCAACATCATTTGGGACCATGCTGTGTTGATGGTGATTAATTGAAAAATTGGAAAAAAAGGGTGATCAATGAATAAGTTACACTTGCCTTTTGTTGGGCGGTGATCACTAAAAAAATCTGAATTTTCAAAAAAATAAACTAAGGGACCAATTCAGCATAAACTTACATTATAAATTGAACCCTCCCCCTCCCATTAAAAACCTATTTTGGAAGGGAATTTTCAAAAAACAAAAAAGGGCTTTTCTAGGCATAATAGGGAGTAAATGTTGAAATTTTCAACCTTCTAGCTTCATTGGTGTGGCCTGTATGTGCAATACATACATAGATAGCCAGCCAAACCAACTTAAAAACTGAAGAAACCTATGTTGATAGTTTTGGTTGACAGTTTATAATATATTTTCTAATCCATTTCAAACTTTTATAGATTTTCTTCTACATTAAATTCAATGTCAGAATATTGATAAAAATATACCATATATTGAAACTACTTCTTCTCCCTATTGAACATGTTCAGCACCAGTGTACATATCAGTGAACATGCTCATGTTGCAGCTAAAGATAATTTGTCAAGGAAGAATTATCACTTAAATTCAAAATTAAAATTGTAAACATATAAACCAAATTCGGTTGACAAATGTGTCAGAAAAATACGTAAATCATACATTTCATTATGTCTGTAATATACTTTAAACACCTATAGCTCAATTTAAATTCAAATGTTTGTAAGAATAACAAAGCAGTCTTCTGCATCATTTCCTAGTATTAAAAATGTTTATTGAAGATAAGGAATGATTATATATATATATATATCATCATCAACCGTTATAAGTCC
>VCCN01005798.1:8039149-8061641 GCA_006491835.1 Architeuthis dux
TTTTTAATAGTTAATATTGGAAATTTGTAAGTAGATTTTTTTAAATACAGTGTTGATTTTTTAAATTAATTTTTTTACTATTAAATTAAATTCTACCTCATTATTTAATTGTACTTTAAATAAAAATTGTTTTCTTCTTAATCTCTATTTGCATTAAAGATATTTAAAACAAAAACATTAGAAATGAAAAATGGTTTGTATGAGAGAGAGTGAGAATGTTTATATGAGAGAGATAGGACATTGATATGTACAAGAGAGAAATGTTTATATGTGCGTTAGAGAAAAAAAGGTTATCTATCTAAGAGTCAAACGCGAGGAAAACTTTCTCTTTTAGGTGTCAAAAGTGAGTGGAAACATTTTTTTCTCTTTTAGGGGTCAAAATTGGGTGGGGGGAATTTTTTCCCTTTTATGGGTCTAAATCAGGAGGGGGACTCATTTTTCCAGTTTTCTTTTTAAAAATGTTGTGAGGAATTTGTTTTTACCCTATTAGCGGTCAAAATCAAGAGGGAAGTTTGTTTTCCTTTTTATGGAATCTCTATAAAATATCATTTGTTTTCCTGTGTTTTTATATTTGAAGTTATGTTACCCAGGCAATGCCGGGTAACCTTGCTAGTTCTAAACTGTTTATAAGTAAAATCTTTAGAAAATAGTTTTTCTTTATTAATTAATAATGTTTCTTTTTTATGAATTAGTTTTTGAATTTTTTTTTTTTCACAGTCACATTACTTATCCTCTTTAATTTCAAAATATATAAAGATGCAATATATATATTTATTTATTTTGGTTGAGAAATTTAAGTGACAAAAAATGATGCACTCCTGGTTAATATGCATCAGAGGACCAAAAAGAAAGAAAGAAAAGGGGGGGGGAATTGATTGGGAGAGTAAGAGATAGGATCTCTTTTAATGCTAGAGTTCTCAGCAGGGAGGAAACCTCTGGACAGCAAGTGGGGCTGCAAAAGTACTTTTGTTCCCCCCTTTCTTGTACACAGGGTGGAAGGTTGGGTTATAAGAAAGCATGATAAGTCCTTTGATATGGGAGGAATGGTTTAGCATTGCTGAAAAAGATTTTGTTCAACACAGATGGAAAGATATTTTTAGTTTGGTTTTTTTCTAAAATTATTCTTACAAAGCTTTTACAAAGCAACCTCAAGAAAGTGTAACCCACAGAACAGCTCTAATTCCAATCAGTGAATTTTTATATTAATTCATTAATTAAGGGGCCCCCTGAACCTGAAAGTTTTATCTACACACACGAATGCACACTTAAGGTAGAGTTCTGATCAAATAAAGATCTAATAAGCACCTTTATTATACAATAATAAATTCTATAAAATATTATATAATAGTTGTACTAAAAACGTTCTGGTTACGGAAAAGTGGAACAGATTTACACAGTCCTATTGAAAACTTGTCAATAATTCATAAATTTAAGACAAATAAAACACAAATCACTAAATTCAATTTAAAATATTATAGGAACTATATCTTTTAAATCTTTAATCCCATTATCAGATTTTCTTATCCATTTCAAACTTTCATAAATTTTCTTATCCATTTCAAACTTTTATAGATTTTCTTCTACATTAAATTCAATGTCAGAATATTGATAAAAATATCCTATATATATCGGAACTACTTCTTCTCCCTATTGAACATGTTCAGCACCAGAGGATGTTAATTAAAGTCCCCCTTTTTGAAATTTACACTGTGTCTTCATTTTGCCTTCCACACATTGATGTGACAAATATCTGCTTTCTAGCCATGCCATTTAGTCTCTGGGTAATCCCTATTGTTTATACTTGGCATACACATGCTTGTGCTAATTGCTACCCATGGCACTTATGCTGTTAAGGAAGCTTTACTGAGGATTAATCGTGTAAATCATCACCTACCTGAAAGAGGTAAGAATTTGTAAAAGTCAGGCGACGATTTCCACGGATCAAGGAATGCAGTTTCTCAATGTGAAAATACTAACCAACGTGGTTTGATGCAGTTTTTTTTATACAAAAGGTCAAAGTCACTGCTACCCAACATAACAGTAGCAAGCATGCTAAAATGTTTCATTGGTGTGTTGTTTTAAAAGTTTGGTTTCTTTTTGGACAGCCCTCGTATATCTAGATAGTCAATTACAGGGTTATAAGAGTAAGGCACCTAGTGAGAATCAAACTCAGTGCACTAGCAATGATCTGCAAAACTAACTCTACAACAGGCACTCAATATATACATGTGCATGTATGTGTGTACATAAATATGTGCCTAGATAGATATGCATAATTTTTTGTGCTGCAATATCACTTTTACATTCAAAGAATTATGTATTTATGTTGTTAACATAAACAAGGAGTTAAATTGTCCGAAAAACTCTTTGAATGTTAATGACCCTTCTCAAAATTATACACAGTATCACTTTTACATGTTTGGGTTGTTATGGTCACTAGGGAATACATTTCAGAGGATATAGATTTTTAGCACTTGGGCATCAACTTTATAAGTAAGAAATACATGTAGCTATGATAATAAATAGGAAATACTGATAGTTGGAAGTGCTAGTTCTATCGAGACTATAATGATTTTAATAAGCGTAATTCTAATTGATTTACTGTAATAGTTCTCTGATTTTTGTCATTTACTCTTGGAAAAGCTCTTGTTTAATATTTGTATGATGTAAATAAGTTCTTTATGGTGAGAAGTAATTTCTGAAGAAATTATGAATCCATACAGTGATAACGGAAATCTTATATCATTCAGGACATTTTCTGATATAATTAAAACACTCTTAGTCGCTTGGAGGTTTTCTTTATAAACTGATATGGTAATGAAAGAAGTTATACTGTTAGAGGCTAGAACATCAAAGAATGGGATTTTTATGCTAATGTTAAGTCAATGAGTAAAGTTACAATGTTCTGAGCATATATATGGGGGGAGGGGACAGGAGAGAAAAGGCGTCTCTTTATCACTAAGGTTCTTACATTATAAAACTATGACATCATATTTGAGGGACAGGCACATATTTTAGATCCAAGTCAGAAAAAAAGTTTTTAAAAAAATAGATATATGAAAAGACTATTTTCTAATACTTAATTTTTTCAACATTTAATCCTAAGAAAATTTAAATAAAAATTAAAATCTCAAAAATCAAATAGAAAATTAGATAGGATAATGTCCCTCATTGCAAGTTGGCCTTAGATTAACTATCGGCTTTATTTCCTAAACTGTATGCAAATTCTTTAGATTCATTTTATGTGATTCATATTCTGGGGATCATTTTAGGAAAAGCTCAGTAATCTTCCTTTCTATTTTAAAGTAATTGTTTTATTAGCAAAGTCTCTTATCAGTGTTCAAGCAGGAGTGAAACTTGATCACTGAGCCAGGAATTAAATTACACTTACTTAACTAATTTTAAAATTAATCCCAAATTTTTCCAATCATAAATGATGGTTACATTAAGATAAGCTTTTCAAGTATCACCTATATAAAAAGAAAACTTGAAGGGAATTATCTGGAATCCTTTTTGATAGTTAAATGAGAAGTATAAAACATTTATTTCCAAATTCTAAGGGAAAATATTCTTAAAAAATGTCTTATAATTAGATTACTTGACATACCTAGATTAACGACTTGCACTTGAATAATTATCTACAAATTTTAAGTGATGAATAGCTTGGATTGTATTAAGTAAAAAAAATCAACTTTAAATATAAATATAATTTGGTTAATTCTTTAAATGAAGGTATTCCTAAACCTACTATTTTAAAGTGAACATTTGATATTATGGGTACCAAGCCTAATGATTATAAACAATTTAGAAATACTGTTTCTCAAAATGTCTAAGAAATTAAGCAACGACAGCTTTAGAGAAATCTTGAATGGATGATATTTAATTGCTTCAAGTATAAATATAGTCTACATCTGGAAAGCCACCAATCCCAGGCTCAAGAAAAAAACTGACACTTATACAAGACTTGTATAAATTTATATTATTAAATGAAGAAATAGGCAATCGTTTTGATATACCATGTTTAAGGCAATTTTATCTGGACTATATGTTTATATGAATTGTAGACTTTTGAAACAAGTTTTGGTTAAAAAGGCTTTTTAACTTTTGATTGATTGATTTAACTTGAAATTAAATACAAATTATCTTAGAAATATTTCTTGCTTGTATATCAATGAAGTGTGTCTTCGTTACATGTCAGTGGACAATAAAAAGAACATACTTTCTAATGCAAGTCTCTAAAATTCACAAATTCAAATAAAATAATCTTTTTGTTTTACATTGTTTTCTTGCTCAGAACAATACTGAATAATTAAAGTCAACTGTAATTTTAAATATCTATTGGTCCAGAAAAGCTGAAAGAAGGTGCAATTTTCAGGCATTTATTCTCATAACTTTAGTATCCCCAAATAAAAATATTAACAAAAAGTTGATCAGTGAATGGATGTCCAAACCAAAAACATTTACTTCAACAATATTTGAAATCTCCTCATCCCAGAATTTTCAAAAAAAAAGAATTTATCTCTTAAATTCATGGACCGCTTGAAACAGTTTGTAATTTACAGTGGAACTCTTCAATGAATAGAATTAAAAATAATTGAACTCTTCAGTGAATTGAATAGAAAAAAAAATAGAAAAAACTCACCTAATAGTCAAAGGGAGATAATTTCAATCAGAGGTTATTTCCCTTGAAATTGAAATTCAATCTTTTAATATGAATTTAAAGGTTAGACAACAGCAGGAGGAATTAAAAAAAAGTGTGCTTTTCATCCATGTAGGGAAATAGGATCACAAATCAAGCCTTAAATCTATTTACCCTTCATTCTGACATCCTATTTTTCTCAATAGCACTTTTCTGCTCTCAGGTTTTGTCAGTGAAATCTCTTCACTGGGGTCAAAAAACACAGAAGACAAATATATCCACTACAATGATTCCTCAAAGATTTGACATCAAAATTTATTCAATTGACAAAAACATCCAAATGACATGAAATTAAAAAAAAAGAAAAAGAGGAAAAACAATTCACTAAGAGAAAAAAAATAACTAAATTTATCCTATCTACTCTGGATATAATGATCTAATTATACTGCATAATATAATTATACTTATAGAATAAATCGAAAATATTCAAATTGCTTATTAGCAAATAGATGGAAACAAAATTAGATTAAGACAGAAACACTGTTAGAAAAATGTTGCATAATACAAAATATTGATTCAAAAATAAACAATGTAAGTATTCCTGTCTGGATAAAATTTAAGTGCAATGTGCCTTTGATATCTGGTACCAACACATTCAAATATATTCTCTTGTATAGCCAGATCATAGAATAGGGTTCATACTTGGGCCAATATCACATAAAGATTAAGTATATGACTTTTGACAACACTAGTGTTGGAATCAAGTTCTTTTCAAAATCATCCAGCTTTTATCTAATATACTTTTACTGCTTCGATAAAGAAGCTCCTCCCCAACCCCACCCCCACCCCCAACAGAAAATTTAAAATACTGAAAATGATATAGGTCTTTAATCTTGAAATAAAAGAATACCTGAAAAAATTTATGAAAATCTATTTCAAGATGTCTTGCATGAGTTCTATGGAAATGGTTTCAGGAACATAAAAAAGACTTCATTTTGTAGCCCTGGCTACCAAACTCCCCCGATCTCAATCCCATTGAGCACTTATAGGATGTGTTTGACCAACAAGTTCACTCTGCAGAACCTCCACCATGTAACTTTAAAGGACATGCTGTTAACATCCTGGCACCAGATCCCAGAAGAAACCTTTAGAAATCTTATAGAGTCTGTGCCTGATCTGGAATAGCTGTTTCACAGGCACAAGTGGTCATAATGTTTTATCTTAACATGGATAATTTATTTTTTTGTATTGATGAAAATGAAACAAAAACAGTCTTATTCTTTTCACTTATAATGAACTGAAACAGCGAAAAGTTTTTTCTAGCTTCATTACTACAGATAATTAAGAGTTTCCCTGACCATATCACCAAAGTTGAAGAACATTAAACTTAAGTCATTATCTTATTATCTGCATAGGGAACCATTTCAAGATATCAAATGTCCAATATAAAAGCTTTATAAGGTTACACCTAATTTATAAAAAAGTAGATGATCAAGTAAATTCTATTCACCTCATAAAATATATGTCAGTTACTGCAAATCGGCAGGATTTAACAATTTTTACAGATAAAGCTACCAGAGAAAGTCAATCACTGACCAGTAAATTTGGTAGCAGACTTATGTGATTGTGTTCTCTATCTGGGCATTTGTTCAGACATTCTGACACCAGAGAGAAGATCTGATTGTTCTTTTAATCTTCATGACCATTGGGTAAATTTAGAGCAATTCAAATTTGCTGATCAAACAAGTAGAGGAAATCACGCAGTATGCCTTGAGGGCAGCTATTAAATTGATAGTGAAACAGCAGCAGAGAAGCAACATGATAGACATTGGCAGTTCTTAGCTAGACATTGACTTAGTCACCACCACACCATGATATGCACTCATTTTCCGTAGCCCAAAGTTCGTCATCCACTAAACAGACTTTGCAAGATCTATGTTAGTTTTATTAAGAGTTTAAGTTTTTTAAAAACTGAGGTGTATTCATCCATCAAAGCTAAAATTAGTATCAGAAATCATGAGAAAGATTGTAGAAATCAACAAATTATCTTCACTAAAAATCTTATAGAGTTAAAAGAACATGAAATTTATTTAGAAATGTTAAAATTCAAAAGCAGTAACTAATTATTCCTAAAGTTACTAATAAAAGATAACGGATTTGGGAATTTTTAGAGGATAAATGTGAACAGCATAAGGTCAAATAAGGGAGTAAAAGGTACCATGCAACATAATCAGCATAATCCTTCAATCAAGTAAGGCCTAAAATAAGGAATGGGAACTTGTAAAACCAGTACATATATTTGCTTAAAACGCCAAGAGAATCAACGACTGTTGTATTATTTGATTAGGCCAATTTATTTGGATCATTACATTACAGAAATGGTTAAAGCTCTTTCAATACACACCTTTACAGTAATTAAGTAACAATACTGATGGTATTGCACAATATCAAACAAATTGTATACAATTGCTTTAGAAAGTGATAGAAGATTTATATTTACATTTCTTAAATAAGTTAGCAATCCATAGTGGCCATGAAAGTTGTAACAGTGCCAGGCTAGTCTATTCGCAGTTGAGACTAATCGTGGCCTCTAATTGAAGCAATATTGTGAGCTAAGTCAGTTCCAAGAAACATACTGCTCAATATAATTAGGATTTCTGATATAAATATGTGTATGATTCTCAAAGAAATTAACGATATCCCCAAACAGAATCGTATCATGAAATTCTCTTGATAGAAAATATTTTCACGCGCTGGAATCCTCATAAAAACAAATTTCTTTTATTAGATAAGAAGCTTGAAAATAAAACATGGTAAACACAGTAGACAAACTTAGAGGAAAAGATTGAGACGAAAAAAGTCTAAAAACTCCAAGCTACATTGACTTTTATTATTTAAAAATAGCTCATAGGGTTTTGTCAAATAATCATAAAGCCATTAATTCAAAAACAGAAGTTTGCATCATATATGTAATAGCTAATCTATAAATAAAAAAGCAACAAAACTATGCATTATATATTTTATGACATTTTGCAATAAAGTATGCCTTACATGTGTTGCTTTGCATATGGCCTACTGAAGGTATAGTACGTTTTAATTTTATTTTACAAACTCTTACTTTGTATAAAACATGTTCCTTATAATAAAATACACAAAAGAAGAATCAAAATATAAAAATTCATACAATCGCCCATTAGTGAATTGAAAAAATTCTAATGCTTAAAGAATAGGATGTAATTCTTGCAGGAAAGAAAAATTAAAAGTTAACATTTTTTTTAAAAATCTTCCAATTAAATTTCAAAACTCTTGGTTGATTCTATTTTGTAGTTGCATTTTTATTAGAAAATAAACTACTTTTATGAGTAGTAATACATCAATTATTCATTATTATTATCATCCAATGAGGTAGAAAATCCCATTGTGATTCTTTTAGGACTATGTAAGATATGGAAATTAACAAAGTACCAACCATGAGAATCAGTAAGGTTAATGTAACCATCTGTCAATTATTTTGCCACTAGTAGCAAAGAATCTAATAATTCATTCTGTTCATTAATGTACAGCCAAGTTCATTAACAATTATGATCCTATGATCTTTAAATAGGTAAGTATTAAGAGTGAGTGAGAAAGAGACAGAAGGAGAACAAAATTATGCCCAGGTAACAAAGACAAAAGTAGAGACCCAGATAATAAGAAGCTGTCCACAGCAAATGTTTGAATCTTGGCTGAATAATTGGCAATGCTGGATTACCAGATAAGACTTGGTCTGCTGACCTAATTAAAAATAATTTTGTAACTTGATTCATGAAATTCCACTAAACTTACAGAAATATACTTATGCAACATGATTTACATCAGATGATGGGACAAGTGTCAAATTCAGGAAGGTAATTAATATAAAATTACATAAAATGTTGGAAGTTAAATCAACTTGCATCTTACATTTCTGCCACAAATCCTTTTCTCATTTTGCAACAATCCAATGTATCTAACACTGTGGATCATGTCAAAAAGAAAAAAGCAAGTCTTATTCTCCAAAAAGCAACCTTGAAGTAAGCATAATTATTATTTTAACTTAGCATAATTATTATTTTAAGTTAGCCTGATTATTATTTTTTTATATTTTACAAGTGAGTTATTAATTCTTTTGTTTTGTATTTGAAGACAAAATATTAAATGTTCTCTATTTACATGGAAACATATCTGGCAGAAACAGAAGATATATTTTTTACTTGTAAAGATTTTATGTTCATTAAATATGTAAAGTAACTCGATAAAACACTAATTATAGAAAATCAGTTGTAATTATTTTCTACAAGAAAGGAAGCAATTATATGTGTGTGTGTACAGAGCAAATTGTAGAGTTTAGAGTTTGTGGGTCACCATGATCAAAAAGTTATGTAAGAACATAGTCAAAGTAGCAAGTGTCTTTCAAATTCATAGGTAGTTACGGTTGAATGGTTATGCCATTATCCTTAGCTTCATTGTAGAAGTTCTGTAGTTCGTGTCATATCCACCAGTAGTTAATTTATTTGGCATTCGTTCACAAGGGGATACTATATCTCAGCTTGAAAGCAAAAGGATCCAAAGTCATGGAAGAGAAACATTAGCTTTCTCAAACAAAGTCCATTTATGAAAAGTCTGTTTATAAATATATAAATATGAATAGAAGTTTTCAGATTAGATTCTATTGGAAGAGCCACAAACAAAACAATAGGGTTAATCCAAGCAGGTGGTAAATAGGCAAATAAAGGGAACATTTTTTTTCAATCATTATATCTGAAAGTTAAGTCAAGAAAGGTTAAATAATGAACAGATTTTACCTGACATGTGCTACACAGTAGCAATGATGCTATTTGGGTTTTTTTGTTTCAAAAATACGTAAGCACCTAAATTTCTTTTGCTCCTTTTATGCTTCTCCACAGTGCTATAATACAGTAATCTATTTTCAGCCATCATACTCAAGGCCAGCCAATGACATTTAGCTGATCAGCAGTTTTCTCTGATACAAAACCATGGATTTTTACCCCAAATCAATACAAGAATGTACATTTAGAATGAATGGCTGGTTAGTTTTTTCTCTATCCTAAATACACTTTCAGTTATCTTTTAAATGGTTGCACTACTGTACTCTGATTATAATTTGCAATTAAAGGAGCGGTTATTCAATGCAAAGGTAATGAATATATGGAAATATTTATCAATATAATTGTGCCTTGGATATTTGGACAATGTAGAATAGATTGCTTTCTTGATTGGATGGCTACGAAATAGGTGTTCAATGCATTCAATAATCAAAATAAGAGGATGGGGATGCCTGCTGTAACACAATGGTTAGCAAGCTTCTCTCAAAGACTAATTTGCTATTGTAATGAGTTTAATCCTCACTGGGTTCCCTACTACTATGAACTTTATAAGACAAAACCAAGCTTAGTCAATAACCAAAATAGGAAGATGATAACTGATTGAAGAATTCAAATTTTGTAGAAAGACTTAACACTGGAGTAAAATTTACAAAAAGTTTCTGGAGTGTTGATGACAAAATATAATTGAAATTATTTCCCTTTGATTATTTATTGCAAAACCCAAAAACTCATTTGCATATAATGAAAAGACCCTTTCAGTTCATACTAAGCAGTTACTAAACAAATATCAGTACTTCAGACAATGAAACAGAGGAATTTACAATTGGATCCTAAGATATAACAAATTACAAGATTTCTCTTTTTCTGTTTTAATTCCCTATTAGAAATGGTCAACCAAAACTGTCAACATAGGTTTCTTCAGTCTTTAAGTGATGCTGGCTGGCTAGCTATGTATGTGTGTTGCGTGTACAGGCCACACACCAAGCTAGAGGGTTGAAAATTTAAACATTTGCTCCTTAGTATGTCTAGAAAAAACGATTTTTATGTTTTTGAAAATACCCCCCCCCCCCAACAAATAGGTTTTATGCAGGGATGTTCAATTTCCATTTTCATTCTAAATTGGTCCCTTAGTTTGGTATCCGGCAGCATTCATGCTTGTTTTTTTTAATTTAATCTTTTTAATGATCACTGCCCAACAAAAGGCAAGATAAGTAATTCATTGATCACCCCATTTTCCAATTTTTTAATTGATCACTCCCATGGTGCCAAAAGACATTGGTCACGTGGCGATTTCTATTGAGTGACTAACCATACCTATTTCTCTCTCTTTCATTCTATCACTATCTCTTTATTTCTGTATCTGTTTCTCTTTTTCTTTCTCTCTCTCTTTCTCTCTCACTTTCTATGAATCTATCTCTGTATAGTTACATTTGTAAAACAACCAGGTGACAGCAGTAGCAAACTCAAACCAATATCATTACATTCAACTGTCAATTTCAAATGGTCAGCTGATCTCATTACTTGACCTGTCAAATTAAATGCTCCACACAGCTGTCCCATCTAGGTCGTTAAAAATTAAAAGGTAGAAATATCCTTACATAGCAGGGGAATTAAAAGTGCCATCTACACTTTTAACCTACCATTTTCAAACTTTGGCACATCACTAAGTAGCCTCATCCCTGTATTTCCACCAACTTTGCTATGATAGCCTCTCTTCCAAGAAAGATTTTCTCTCAACACATCACTTTTCCATGTATCATTACTTTTATAAAGTTGAATCTATAGCTAGTAGATGACATACAAGTTGTTTCAAACATAACCAGCAATTTCATGAGTTGCTTTTTTTCCCAAAGATCCAGATGCAGAATATTAAGAAAGATACCATTCCTGCCTGAATTTCTGAGACAAAGTATTGTTACTATTATTCAATGAATTTTTAAAAATCAATTTCTCTATCTTTGTTGTTTTCTTGATAGTTGTGAGTTCAGTGGATATACAGAGTGGCATCATAAGAATTAAGAATTAACAGTTAGAAGTTCTGAATTTCCCTTGGAAGGATATTGGATGTGACAGGTAAAGATTGAGAATATAACCACATGGATCAAAAAGGAGTCTATTTTAAATTTCCAGAAGGTTAGTAAATGTGCCAGACACCTGAGAAAGGCTGGAGGGTACAGCAGCTAAAACATTGTGATAAAAACAACAAAGATGAAGAAACTGGTCTGAAAGAATCATTGTATAGAGATACCATTGCCCTTATACATTTGATTCCAAATTCATGAACTACTCCATCCCGAGTGAATTATATATAAGTACTGCAACTGATTCCATTGAATGAAAAATAATAGTTAACAATATATCAACTGATCCCTTGAAGAGAGGTCAATGTAAAATTAGTGCTTGAAGATCATTGCACTTATTGCTATTCTGTATTCAGTCCAAAGTAAGAGGTCAGGGATTAAAGTCATTACATCACATCAGAATTATAGAAATATGTTCCAGGATAATTATACTTACATTTTGTCTTTCATACACTCAGGATTCAAATTGTGATATTCATTTTCTTTTTCTGTAACTCAGTTACACTTTCACAAGCATATCGTTTCAAACTTACCAGTACAAGATCAGATATTTTTTAAGGTTATCAGATTTTTTTTCAAACTTCCAATTATTGACCAGCAAATACTGTATAGCAGTGATTTTTAAAGTGGGTTCGGTGAAAAAATTCTGGTGTTCCACGAGATAAGGTGTCTTTTAATAAAATTTAATAAAAATTTATTTTATAAAAACAGTGGTATTCACCATTTTCAAAATAATAAGTTAGCATAAAAATAAAATGGATGCTGCACCAGATGTGCAGTCAATATTAAACCAAATGTTCAGAGGATACTGAAATCCAAGATGCAGCAACCTTCTTAGCATTAATCTGCTTTTAATAAATCTTTTTTCTCAACAATGACAAATTTATACAATTAAAAACAGAGTTTTTTTTTATTTTAATGTTTAATTTATTATGTTTTTTTCTATATGAATAAATTCTCTCTCTAAAACAATCTTTGTTTCATTTAATGTCTTATTAAAATTAAGGGGGCGGGATTGTCCGTAAAATATAGGTACTGGTTCCGTGATTTTTGGAAAATTGTATAAGGGTTCTACAACAAAATAAGTTTGGGAACCACTGCTGTATAGATATTAAATGAAGGTTGTATATTGAGTAGAGCTTGAAACATATATATTATATTTTACAGAAATCAATAAACTATCAGTACCCTAATAGAGAACCAACTGTATATTTGTTTAATCAACAATTTATATTTTTCAAAATGCTATTTTAAAATAATGCCATTTAATATTTTGAGTACGATTATTATGCCTTTATTTTGTTTGTCACAATTAGGAATTTCACAGTACATTCTTCTCTAGGTTCACTAAAAACAAATGCCATGCCTCCATGCAATTCAAAAGGCTCAACTATTAATTTCATAAAAGCAATCATCTTATTCCTGCTAGCTTTAAAAGGCAGTGTGTACATTTAGCAATTTTACATAGATCTTGAAAATGGTAAAAGTGGTGTGAGTAAAATTGCAATGATTCAAGAAATCAGCACAACCTAAAAAGGCAAGCATGGTTCTCTTAGAAAATATTAATTTCTAATCCCAAGCATATCAACTTTCTTCTTGGGGAAATTTGTACCTAATATATTGCATCCCTAGGGGAATTTTTAGTGCAACTGTAGCCGTAGCCAATCCTAACAACTTTCTCAAAAAAGAAAACAATTAAGAAATTTTGCAATTTAAGATTTTATAAAAATTGAATCTAAGGCATGAAATTTTCTTCAAGGGATTCATGTCAAGGTTAGAAAATTTGGTAAAAAGAAAAAACTAAAGTACAAAAACGTTTTTGCTGTTCTTTTAAAATACCCCTCCCCTAAATAGGTTTTTAGTGGGTGTGTGTGGGGGAGGTTGTGTCTGGCAACATTCACACTTGTTCACGCAGACGTTTTAGCCCAACAAAATGTGAGAGAAGGAACATTCATTGATTAGATCTTTTTACAATCTTTAAATTATTCACCCCAACACAGCATGCTGCCAAAAGACATTGGTCATGTGACAGTTTCTAATGAATGACTAACCAGACCTGTTATTAATAAAATTTGAAAAATAAATCTAAAAGACACTAAAAGTTCTAGAGAAAGATTTATTAAATAACCAAACTTAGATGTTTATTCATCCAGCAGATTGAAATTTAAAGCAAATTCAATTTTTGTAATGTGACATCAATACACCCATATACTTGTGCTACTGTCATCATTTGTTGTTTCTCTTTGCTAGATGGGATTAAACAAATTCCAAATTAAATCCACACATAAAATAATTAGCAATGTGTGTTTGTCATGATGTTCTACATCGCCATATGACATGGTAAAAATAGTAAAAAAGGAATTGTATGTTCTGATGATGCAGTAAAAATGCTGAATTTAAAGAATGATAAAAATATAAAAAGTAATAAAAACAAAAACAAAAAATTCAAAAATCCATTTGTGGTCAACAAAATGCTATTCTCCAAGCTCAATGCAATGCACATTTCATATATGCTGTCATTTTTTAAGGTAAATAGCAATATTATAAAAAGCAACAAAAACAAGAATAACTGTATAGAAAAAAAAAAGAGTTGATAATGCTAGAGAAGATACTCCCTTATGGTATTTTAAGTCATTTGAATCTCATCTATTTTATATATATTGTATTAAAAAAAAAGCCAGTGTCTGTTGCTTTGGAACACACAAAACATTCCACGCTATGTTTTTGTTCATACCTAAGAGTTTAGACCAGAAACACCTTCCATGATTTGCATACATAACCCTAAAATATGTCCTCATAAAATGGTATAATTTATATGTTGCTCATCTCAACTAGATAGGTACCAAAAACATTACAATTTGTAGCAATGATCAAAGACTTTTTTATAAACATTTAAAAACATATTGAAATATTTTAAATAACTTCTTTGGGGTTTTAATTTTGTTTTTAATTGCAAGAAAATAGCATAATGGTAGACTTCAGAAAAAGAAAAATTACTCTTGCATACTTAAAGCAAGTTTTAGACTGTTTTTAATATCAATTTTTGTCTTTTTAAATTACTTTGATTATGCCGAAATTGATGTGTGTCTGCTGACAGAAAGTTTAACTTTGTGATTAAATATCTTCCAAAAATAAAATAGGAATTATAGAAATAGGATACAACTTAAATTAGTTAATTTAATGATTACTTAACTACTTACTTAAGAAAAATACATTTGTTTACAGCAGGTGTCTGTTACCTGTCAATTCAGTTCAAAAGTCAAGTGGGTAGCAGTGATACTTCGGCCGCTTTTTAAAAAATATTTCTAAAAAAGTCAGGTTTAAGCAGTAGTGTAATTGTGTTGATGTTAAAATGTAGCCTTATCATTTGGCTCTTCAGAGAGATAGTATCAAATCCTTAGCGCCTTTCAATTTTAAGCTACAGTTAACAAAACACAAGTTTGTAAATCGTCCAAACTATCCCGTCTAGTGGTGATAGTTCGGTCAGGGGGGTGGGATAGTTCGGCCACATGTATTAATTGGCATATTCTTGAAATTAAGTGAGTTGGATTGGCTAAAAACATAAATTTAATTATTTCAAAGACATTTTATTATCCCAAAGTATAAAGTAGAGAAATAAACTTCAATATAAAGGGACCTCATCATATTTGTTAGAAATATAATCTTTTAAAACTGAAATAAGCGCCTTCAGAATTATGGATAATTAGCTTAGCCTCTTTATTTTTGCTTTATTATGATGCATATTTGCACTCATTTCTCTCTCTCTCTCTCTCTCTCTGATTCACTGCAATTCTCACAAATGCACTCTACTTTAGTTCTCTTACTCTCTCCTCCTTTGTCTCCCCCTCTTCTCCTGCTCTTCCTCCCTGTCCCCTCTCTTTTCTCTCATCTGATGAGCATTACAGATTACAAAAGAAACTTAATATTGGCTTTACTTCTCACTTTCAGTCATCTATTTCAGATTACAAAAGAAACCTAAACTCTTGTTTTTATCTAGGCCTATCTATTTCCCTATTTTTCACATTATTATTATAGAGTACAGATAAATACATAAATATATATTCCCAGATGGCTATTTGGAGTTGTTTCACTTTGAGTTGATAATATAATTACTTAAAGGAAGTGGTGTTATCATTTTATAAAGGTCATAACTTTGTAATAGTGGGGGGATGTTCTAGATCCCATATTTTTGTCAGGAAATGCAATGTCCGACTTATCCCACTGTCCGAAATATCATCACACTCCCCTATTGAGCAAAAGCCCACTTAAATTTATGAGTACCTCATGGGACAGCTGAAGTATGGACAAAGTATATGGAAGAAGTATATTCCCAATATTAAAACATTATATGTCAAACAATTATAATAAACATTGTTTGATACCTTATGCTACTCAACACCTTCAGCACCAAACAACATTAATTAATATTTTCATTACTTTACTTGTTAAGTGCCAAAAAATGTTGGTGCTGAAGGTGTTAAAAAATATTTTCACAGCATTAGTCATTTTTCCAAGCTTTAAAAAGCAAATATAAAAAAAACATGCAGATAAATTGTAATAAGAATTTTGAAATCTGTCTGAAAAGCTGCAAAAGGCTTACTTTTGAATCAAACTTCAAATGATCTAATAATTTTACATACTTCCTGCAACTTATCAATAGTCATTATTAGCAATTTGTTAATAATGAATTCTGATTTCTGTTCATCAAGTTTATATCATGACAATTATACAGAATCAACAATTTTTACAAAAAGACATCTTCAATTATAAAAGACACTGAAGTGATAATCATTAAATTTCTTTACAGGTTCTCAAAAATGCCATGAAAGTTTTGTCAGAATATAGAAATTACCATGTTTTTTAAGTATTCTAGAGGTAAATAGATTCATATTCTTTTGTAGGTAACCAAGTAATCTGTAATCACAGTAAAATCAGTTTACTACAGTCATATGAAATAAATAATTGTAATGTAAGAGATTCAACTTGATTGGTCCAATTTTAAATTACGTTTTAACAATCAAACATCATTTAATAATACTCATGCCTACAAAATGCTTGCGAGATATTCACGTTCTAACAGTTAAGATGTTGAAAACGGACATTACAACTACTGAAGCCTGTTTAAGAGATTCAATTTGATTGGTTCAATTTGAAACTATGTTTGACCAATCAAAAATAATTTAATAATGCTCACACCTACCAAACGCTTGTGAGATGTTCACGTTCTAACAGTTAAGATGTTGAAAATGGCCTAAACAGCAGTAACATGTACATCAGAAGACATACATCAATACACAAGATGGAATTACATTCATAAAAACATTAATTTTAAGGTTTTTTTAAAAACTTTTGAAGTTTTAGAATTTTAATATTTATAACGTCTAGAACACTGAAATTGAAAATAATTTTCAATATTTTTTCATTTTCATAGTTTATTGTAATGTAATTAGTTATATCTATGCTTCAGTTTTGTTCAGTTTTGCCTTAAATAACATTTTCCTGATCTGAAATCCAAATCAGAAAAAAAATTTTTTATTTTTTTATAAAAATGTCTCCAAAAGGAATGTATATTTCAAATAGAAATAACCTTCTTTATTTCTAAACTTAAATAACTTGAAATCTCTACCCCAGAAAGTTAACTTCTCAGACATAGCTTTAACCCTTTCTATCCACTGCACTCAATTCACCTGCTACTTGACTGAATCCAAACAAACACCTGGCCATCCAAACTTCAACATAAACAACACTGGCTCACACACTTCCCTCCACCCACCTTTATATTCCACAAAGATTGTCATTTTGGACAACGTCAAAGCAGGTAATGAAGGTTGGCTGGCAGACTCCTTCCACATGAACCAAATGGCATCCAAGACACAAGTATTTGCCATTTTAGATGACCTCTCTCAAATGGTCATTTCCCCAACACAAATCTTTGACTTTCTGACTGACATGCCCAACACTCTTGACCTCAACCTTTCTTATAAACCACACTTTAATACAAATAAGACCATCAAATGACCATTAGGGACCTCTGACCACTGTCTTATTGCTCACTCAATTGTCTGCGGTGGATAGAAGTGAAACATTGCATCACTCAATAGTGTCTGATATAAACTGTAGCACCTTCAATCCGACAACTGTCAGGGTTCCAGCTGCTATTACTAATGGCATCTAAGTCTGAATATTAGTAACAAAACAAAATCTTACCTATCATAATCTCAAGGTATCAATATCCCCATTCTAAAAACGAAAGGGAAAAAAGATATACTATGTATTTTCATTTTTTTCATCCATGGTCTGCAGCAAACAGTTATTTAAGAGTAGAAAAAATTACAAAACAAGGGAAAACAATTAGTTACATACAACACATAATGATGTCATAGAATAAAGGGTGACAAAATTAAATAATGACTTTGGCAGATTTAATCTATTTGTAAATAGATTTATAAATACCCGCCCATAATGTATAGTCAATGCCAGCTTACAAGATGTTATTTTATTATAAATTATTTAGCGTATTCTGATTATTTTCCTGGCAATTCTATTTTTTAACCAAGGTATATATTTGCGTGTAGGGTGGGCGGGTGCGGGTGTTAAATCCCTTTGTAATTAAAGCATAAATCTCATAAATTAAGTGAAACGCTTCACTAGATAAATGATAAAACATTCCCCTGCTAACTAGTGACTAGTCTTCAACTGAGAGAGCCTACTCTCCAGGATCCTATATTCAGTATACCCAACAATAAATTTAGCATATTCATTTCTCAATTTCCATCCAAATCTACATTCACAGATGTCAAATAAACATTTTCCTAGCATCAAATAGATCTCAACCCTACAAGTCAGCATCACATTGATACCCAAAGCTTTTTTTCTCTAGCGATATCAGTAAACATCCTTGATTATTTGTAAATCCAAGAATCATTTTCAAAAACTGTGCAGACAAAGATAAACAAAGTATTCAGCTAATCTTTTGCATTACATGCGCATTAAAAATATTTGGAAAATATATTTATCTTTCAATACACAAACTGCATAACACTCCGAGTTTCAAGTGTTAACTCTCAATAATAGTTAACAGCCACAGTATTTCAAGCTATTTGTCTCCAAAAAATGAAACAAGAAAATGTCTAAAAAATAAATTATACTTCCCGAAAAGAAATTTTAATGAAATTGAATCAGTTCTTTTTATTATATTCACGATCCAAAAGTTGAAATAAAAAAAAATTCAATGATCTTATGTCATCCTTTTAATTACATGTCTTTATCAAATCCAGATTTCCTAAACCATGCTGTCATTCATTGATGAAAAAAAACAAACATTTTAAGCGAGCATTCTGTCAAAAAGTAGTTGTTTAAAACATCAAGAATTAAGACTTTAAAATTCTTAAAATGGTTTGTCCTAAAATCAGTAGATTTGAAGATTCACTATACACTAAACAATGTAAGTATCATTAAATCTGCATTAATTACCAAATTTTTTATCATCAGAAGCAACCTACAAAATATTTCAAAATTAATGTATGTGAATGCATGAGTTATTCCGTGTATGAGTGTGCATGTGTTGTTGGGTGAGTGTGTGGAAAATGTCAGAGACAAAAAGCCTATAACCAAAGAGAGGAAAAGAAGAGGGGAAATGGAAAACCATCATTTGATATTAACCCTATCCAATTCCTAATTATTTTATTGTGTTTACTCTTTTTGTCTGAAATTCTTAGATGAAGTCTTTTTACTATTACACATTGATTTTTTTATACCAGTTTCCTCATCTTTTTTTTTTCTTTCATCGTGATGTTTCGGCTATTGTACGCTCCTGCCTTTCTCAGGTGCTATGGTACAAGAAAATACCAATCCATCACATACACCTTGCTACAAGAAAGATGGTGGGTACAAAATAATAATTCATCACCTACCATAATGGATCAAATAAAAGATTCTATACCACATTCCTGGCAGATTGTTGAATGCAACAGACACCTGATGAAAGCTGGATGGTAAACATCAAAATAAAAACAAAAAAGATGAGTAAACTGGTAAAAAGAAAATCAATGTATAATTGTATTAACTCAATGAAAATTAGTATTCAAGGTAATATTCTCAAGCACTCATCACCAGAGGCACATAGAGATCTCATAACTTTGGTTTTAATAAAATACTGGTCCCAAGTCCAAGAAACAACAGGTCTGGTTAGTCACTCAATAGAAACTGTCATGTGACCAACATCTTTTGGCAGCATGCCGTGTTGGGGACAATCAATTAAAAAATTGAAAAAAATGGCTGATCAATGAATAAGTTATTTTTCTCCCCTTTTATGGGGCAGTGATCACTAAAAGTCTGAATTTTCAAAAAACAAGTGTGAATGCTGCTGGACACAAACTAAGGGACCAATTTAGCATAAAATTACATTACAAATTGAACTCCCCACTAAAAACCTATTTAGAGGGGAGGGGTTAAAAAAAAAGAAGTTTTTTGTAGATATAATAATGCCTCTAGCTCAATTGTGTGTGGTCTGTACGCATGATACATAGATAGCCAGACCAACTTAAAAACTGAAGAAACCTATGTTGACAGTTTTGATTGATGGTTTCTATATTTGAACAGTTATGATATTGCCAGAGCTGAGAAACTTGTACCAAACAGTTACATTTCCATATGGCCAATCTTCTGCATTAGAAATGAGTCCAGGTAGCATTAGAGCAATCTTATAAGTGGAAGCAAACGGTTACAAAATAAGTACTTAATGGGTAACAAGACAACTGATGCTATAGTTCAAGAAAATACCGATCCATCATACGCAACCTGATACTAGGAAGATGCTGGTTAGAAAATATTAAGTCATCACAACACAAAACTGCAGATTCTACATCATACCTACTGACACTGAGTTATATTAGTGGCTGATTTTTTTAAAACTGAAGAACATTATTGAAATCAATTTCTAAGAGTGAAAATACAATTACTAATGTTGTAAACTGCTGCAAAGCAAGAAAAACTATTCCAAGGTATCATAAGATAGAAGAATAGTGGACAGTCACATTTTCTCCATAATACATCTACCTAGGACAGGTAATAAAGCTAGTGAAAGACCATAACTGCGAAATAAAACGACGCATAACGATAGGTTGGAAAGCATTTGGTATGAATAGAGACATTCTGAAGAGCACCTTGCCAATGTGCCTAAAGTCTAAAGTATACAATGGCTGCATAATACCAGGCTACAGAAAAGGTGTTCAATGCATTCAATAATCAAAATAGGAGGATGGGGGTGCCTGCTGTAGCACAATGGTTAGCAAGCTTCTCTCAAAGACTAATTCGCTATTGTAATAAGTTTAATCCTCACTGAGTGCCCTACTACTGTGACCTTGTATCAGACAAAACTAAGCTTAGTCAATAACCAAAATAGGAAGATGATAACTGATTATTTTCCCTTTGATTATTTATTGCAAAACCAAAAAACTCAATAGCGTATAATGAAAAGACCCTTTCTGTTCATACTAAGCAATTACTAAACAATTATTGGTACTTCAGACAATGAAACGGAGGAATTTACAATTGAATTAAAATATAACAAATTACAAAATTTATCTTTTTCTCTTAATTCCCTGTTAAAAACCGTCCACCAAAACTGTTAACATAAGTGTCTTCAGTTTTTAAGTGATTCTGCCTGGCTGGCTGGCTAGCTAGCTATGTATGTATGTGTTGCGCGTACAGGCCACAGTAAGAAGGTTGAAAATTCAAACATTTGCTTCTTAAACAAGCTGAAAACCAACTCAGAATAACACAGAGCCATGCAAAGAGCAATGCTAGGGATAACTCTAAGAGATAGAAAAAGATCAACATGGATCAGAGAGAGGACTAGAGTGAAGGATATTATACAACTAATTAAGCAACAAAAATGGAGATGGGCTGGCCACCTAGCAAGAAGAGATGACAATAGATGGGGGAAAGACTAACCAATTGATGCCATGGGACAGTAAACGAAGTAGGAAAAGACCAGACACAAGATGGAGGGACGAGATAAAAAAGTTTGCCAGTAAGACTTGGCAGAGGTTAGCACAAGATAGGTCACCATGGAAGGAGATGGGAAAGGCTTTTGTCCAGCAGTGGACTTATAACAGCTGATGATGATGATGATGCCAATATTTAAATCCATGGTCTGATTTGGCATTCATCTTCATTTAAAAAAAATCTAAACATGATGCATTCTTTCATTTATATAACATTCTAGAACAAAACAAAATTACAGTAGCTTTCAATCTATGAACAATTCTTCTTTAGGATTCAATATTGCAAGTTTACTTTAATTTAATTGTATGGTCAACATATACAAGTTCAAATTCTACATCAGCTGCTTTTTATGTTTTAGTGATTTTACTCTATCTGCAATATTAGAATTAATTATTTGGTTGCAATATATCTCCAGTGGCAGAGACTACACATTATTTTAACTTTCTTTTTCAAAGAATATTTAGGGGTTTTTGATTGAATTACAAGCTATCAATAATCAGAAAAATATTCTTTTTACCTTTTCTATATGCTGCATATTTTATCTGTACAATATATAAGTACAAATTGTACATCCATTAGCAGCTCAGCAATTTTAATTCTGGTACCAAGTATCAAACTTGTTACTTATTGCCACCATACTCTAATCCATTACACAATGAAGCTCTGGTCTTGTGCCAACTAAGTTGAACTTAGTAAATATCCATTACACAATGAGCTTTAATTTTACTTTTATTATCTGTGTATGTGTATATATGTCCATAATCTATCAAATAAAAGGGAATGAACTATAATAGAATGACCTATATCAATGTAAATAAGATTACTTAGCAACCATATCTTTTAAGTTATGATTAGTAAATATCCATTAAACAATGAGCTCTAATTCTCTCTCTCTCTCA
>VCCN01005798.1:8079585-8095983 GCA_006491835.1 Architeuthis dux
TCAAAAAAAGCCTATTTCAAGTATATTCAAGTATATATAAAAGATTAATTAATAGTTTTAAATGTTTAAAAATGTCATTGCAATATGAGACATGGTAAAAGCAAAAACAAAGTTTCAAAGTTGAAAACTATTGGTTTAATAGTGATAAATGTTTACAAAACTTTAGTATTTATCATTACAAAAAGAGTACAGAAACTCCTTCTCCCTTAAGTGTAAATGTAGTCAAACAATTTTCCCATTTGTTTACTTCACTTTTTCAAAGTAAATTATATAAAGATATCTTAGAAGGTAAAATAATTTGTTTAGTGCTTCCATGTGTCCCTAAACAGGAAAACATATACAAAAAATGTGAGTATTGTCAAGTGACTAGGATTGTAATGTCTCCTGCTATAATTGAATGCAAAGAAATAAAATGAAATGAAAATGAAATTTAAAACTTTTCTTTGCTAGGAGATAAATTTGGTTAATTTCTGCTGAATTTTTTCCCCTCAAAAAGTAGAAGGAAAGTAAACTTTGATATAATGTACAACTTTCTTTTTCTAAAAAGCAACATAAAAAACTGTCTTACAAGTTCAATTTTTATTTTATTTTAGATTAACTATATCCAAGTATGTCATGGGCTTTAGCTGAAAATAATCAAACAAAAAGAAACAAAGGGTCTGTGTGTATAGGTTTGATCATCTTCAGTAGTAAAAGATAAAAACTATCAAATCATTTTTCATGAAATTTTACACAGAATTACTGAGCTAGTTTATTTTTTTTAAATAAATTTTCATGGAATATTTTAAGACAAAGAAGTCAGGATTAAAATTTACTAACCTTTGAAAAAACTAAAGTCAAAATAAAGAAAAAGAAAATTCAAATGAATTTGCTTCCCCTCTAAAATCCATTAAACAAAAAGAATTTATACTTTACTTTGGCAACCATAGATAAAATTTTTAAGAAATACAACTCGCACTTGAATTAACAGAAAAGAGTAAGTATTTTTATTTCATTTTATTAAACTTATTAGTTTTATTGATTGCTAATTACATACTTTGTTTAACTCTTAAATTCATACAATTTATGAAGGGAAATAACTCCTGATCGAAATTATCTCCCTTTGACCATTAGGTGAATTTTTTCTTTATTTTCCTATTCAATTCACACAAGAGTTCCATTACTTTAAATTCTATTCATTGAATAGTTCCACTGTCAATACAAGCGGTTACCAGCAGTCCACGAGTTTAAGAGTTGATGTGGTTCAAACAAAACAGAATAAGCCAATAAAGATTGATAGTCATCTTGGGAAATAATTGAGCCTAACCAAGATCACATGAAACAACCCTGAAAGCATGTCATAAAATTCATCTTGACAAGACTTTTAATATAATATATAAACTTCATCAGCCATTAACTTTTTAGCTTTCTTTCTAGTCCTAAATACCATGTTTACGTCAAGAATAGATTCTTAAAATTCAATTATTTTCTTTCTCTATATAAAGAATTATATCTCCAAGTGTCTTTGAACTTGAAAAATATCTTTAGTCACAGAAAATAATTCACACCCTCTATTAAATTCAAAATTTTAGCTAGAACCTTCAGAACTGCATATTCTGAATTTTCTTTATGTTAATGGTAATTTTTCTATTATCAATTGCTGAAGAAAGTGACCACTGGTACCTGGCCAAAATATCATTACCTTTACCTCTTAGATCATTAAGTGTGATTAAGTGATGACACAGACATGTGCCTATTGTGATTGCAAGAACAGTTTGATAGAGATGGATACTAATTGTTCACAGAGTAATGTGCTCAGATGAGTCGGTAACCCATGATGATCACGACTAGCCTTCTTGATTGATTAAATTTGAGGCCTATAATCCACAAGTAAATCATTTGTGGCACTCCTAAATGCATCAGTCTTATTGCAGTTATTAAATGGCTGGCTTATGAACATTGAGTGTATCTATAGAAATATTGGTCAAGTATTTCACACTCCCATGGAGATTTACATCAGCCAAAATTATGTGCCTTTGACATCCAAAATAGACACTGGATTATGTGCTTGCTCTAAAACACCCCATGTATAAGAACAATTCTGAAACTAAATTCTCTCTCTCTCTATTATATGTATGTATATATATATATATATGCATGTGTATAAGTTTGTGTGTGTACATATATACATACATTTGTGCAATACTCATATCTCATTCTGTCCAAGTTTAACTTTCAAAATTATCTTTGTTTGAAGGGGATAATTTTATTTTGTTAGCTTTATTCAGAACAAATTTCATCTTGTAAATCCAATGAAAACTAAAATAGATTTTAGAAAGAATCCTAAACACTTCAAATGTTTTTATTTTAAAGTCTGTCTTAAGTGTTTTAAAAGCTACCATTTCAGTCTGAATTTCTGAAATTAGGAATTATCATTATTATATATTAATATATTCAGAATAATGTCCTCATCTTGGTTATTATAGTCACAGTCCTGGCCATTGTATGCTCCAGCCTTTTTCAAACATCTGTCATATTCAGTAACCTTCTGGTTATTCCAAACTGAACCCTTTATTCAATCCATGAGGTTAGATTATTCTCAATCTGCTGTCCATGCTAGGAGATATATCAGTTAATTCTTCCTAGTTAATTTGTCCTTATGATGCCACTTTTGCAACCTGACACAAGGATTGAACTCACAACCACCCAGTAATTAGATGCACTTAACCAACACTTTTATGGACTACCAACTAATACATTGGTTAAATGAATCTAGTTACCTGGCAGTCATGAGTTCAATCCTTGAGTTAAGTAGTTAATACTCTGGTTCCGTGGAAAAAAACAAAAGTGGCATATAGTGCAGAATCAAAACAATCTACCCTCATAGATTGGTTTGAAATTCCTCAAAAGTTTTAAAGAGCTTTTAGAGGCTAGAGCTTCAAAAATCTCATCTGTCCAAATGTCTATAAAGTGTTTAAATGCTGAAAGAGGAAGTGGTACTGTTTAATTCATTTTGACTAGGGAATATTTCTAAAAACTGAAGCAGTCTTAAAGAAAGCATTTCAAAAGCTTTTACAGGTATTTAGTACTAATATTTTTTTAAAAGTCTAAAAACAAAGTTTTTAGGCCTTCTGAAGCTACAGAACCGGATTACGGTTGCATGGGGGCCCTGGCTTCAGCCCACTCATCACCCCCCCTTTAATCCAGCACTGTGAAGCTTCCATATGATTACTCAATACCTAAAAAAAAATACTTTTCCTTGGAAGGATTTTGCTATAGCTTTGTATCTGATTAAATCAGTATTGTCATTGTTAATTTGATCTCATATTTCAGATAATTTGTAAAACTTTGCATGACATTAACAGACCTTCCAGGATGTAATAAATCAAAATCAATCCAGACATTTCATAAGTATAAGAGTAGAAAAATATTGGAAAATTGGTTTGCAATGATCAAAATAAATTTATTATGCTCTGTTAGAAGTATTATCTTCAGGACAATAGTTTGGGAGATTTAAATATCATTTTTCTGTTTTTTAAATTCTTATTAGATGAAGTATTACAAATCATCATTATTTTAAATTTTTATGACTACTTTTTACCTTCATCGTAATTTATTAGTTGCTTTTTATCACAACTTTTGGCTTAGGCCAATTAGCCATGGGCAGTGAGTAAATAGTGTTGATCAGAAAATAAAGAATAAGCCTTAGGTGTGATTCGAACCCACATCCCCAATGTGAAGCACAGTTTAGCCCAGCCTGCTTTACCAATTAAACTACCAAGACTCAACTGCCCCCTGCTACATAGTGTTTTGGGGCCATGAATATTTTGGCTACTGAGATTTTCCATTAAGAAGCTAACATGACTCTCTTCTAATGTTTACTAAGAGTAAAAAAAACCCATTAACTTTGCTCTAAGGAAAGCACAGAAAAAAAAACCAGGAAAAAGGAGTTTTTATTACACTGTTAATATAACTCAAACAAGATCTTCTATATTTGTCATCTTATTTAATCTTTATTTGTGGGAATGGAGGAATAATTCATTTAACTGTTAAGTTAAATGGGAATCAAAATAAATCAATGCAGTTTACTAATGATTTCCGAAATTATTTTAGGCCAGATAATGCTTCTCTCTAATCCTCATATGCATATGTGCATACATACACATAAATATATCCACACACATTTATATGCACATGTATATGCATAAATATATATATACATCATAGATGTGCATTATTGGCAAGCAAATCATGCTCTACATGACCACTTCAGACCTGCCATTCATTTGTTTTGTAACAAAATAGAATATGCAGTCTTCATTGTTGAATCATTACCACTCTATCATTATCTATTACTATTAAGAAAATCATTGGTATGAATGGAAAGAAAAATAATTCAACTTAATAACAGTGAATTATAACCAATATAAAAATTCACTGCATGCCACTGATATACACACACATGCATATGTACACTAGCAAGGATACCTGGTATTGCCTGGGGGAAAAGAAATAACTGAAAATATAACGGCAAAGTTTAATCACTGTAGCCCATTGCCCACCCTTTCACAAAATTTAATTGAGAACTTTTATAGATATCATGTGGACAGACAGACAAACTAAGGTGATTACATATACCTCTCCCAACTTTGTTGGAAGATGTAAAATATGTGCTTCAATATATTTATTCTTACACAACAGAACAAATGAAATAAAGATTATTTATACTATTTACACATGAAAAAGTAGATGTTAACAAAATTATATTCTGATCCACAAAACAAAACAAAAAATGTAGTCCCTTAGTATGACTCAGCTTCCAGGTACACAATATTAGTGCTTCTCTCACTGGGTGCCAGTTTGAAAAGGTTGTTTTTCAAGAGTTTGTCTGAAAACATTTTTCAGGGTTGCACAACATTGGAGGTCAACACCACCTATCCTCTCATCTTTTTCTGTCCAAGTTAACCCCACTTATCAATTTACCTCCAAGAATGTAATATGGCTAGAAAAAAGCTATTTAAATCCAAAATTGACCTCTGGTCACCTTCAAAGACTGTGGGGGGTCAGCACCACCTATCCTTTCAAATTTGATATTCTCCCTACCACAAAGGTCCAAAACATTTTAGTACTTCATAGCAAACACAACATTATGCTAGAAATCACTTCAATTAGCTAGAAATGACCACAAATGACCACCGAAGTCAACATCACATAGCCTATGCCACAACTGATGAGTCTTCATGTCAAAAATTAGGTCAATGGGCCATATCATTTTAGCATGATAGTCTCACGAATTTACACACAAAAAAACAACAAAAACACAAAAACAAACAGTAGGCTCCAATATCAGTATAGATGAACCCAGATTATTAAACATGAATTATATTTTAGGATCCTGTTTGTTCAAAATGCATAATGTTTATCAAAGTTTACAAGCAACCCTCTTCTCTTCGAATATTATTTGATAAGAAGGGAGATATGTATATCAGTCACAAAATCATCAACTGGTAATAGAATATGTTATTGGATTTCCATTGAGTTCTTAACATTTTGGTAAACAAAACATATTTCTCTTCATAATCTTCAATAAGAATTAAAGCTTATAATGTGGTAAAAACACCTGCTGACTTTAGACTTGTAGAAACATCTGCCTAATTAAAATAAATACTTACAAAACATTCTACCCAGTTATTTAAACATTCCAATATGGCTTCTCAATCAGTAGTAATAATTAATTACACTGATGAATAGTCATTAGAATTCAATAACTTGATAAAAAATTAATTTCCATAAAGTAGTTTTTTAATTACAAGCAAGGTTCTCAGACATTGGCAAGTTTAAAAAATGTTTCTGACATTGGTAATTATACGTCAATTTTAATTTTTCTAATCTACATTAATTATCAGTTGATTAATAATGGAAAAGAAAAAATAATTAATTTTACAGTGCAAAATCATTTTACTTGGGCTCAAAACTAGTATGTAGTAGCTGTCCTTCCAAGGTGAGAAGGGAGATATGTTCATTTAAATTCATTTTAGTTTAGTCAAAGGTAAATTTCACACACAGAGATTTCTTCAATTGTATTTAGATATACACACACACACACACACACACACACAAACAGAGATTTCTTCAACTGTATTTAGATATACATACACACTTATAGAAAATGCATTTACTGTTTCAATTGAAAAAATCTGACAAGTAACATTTGGGGCTAACGGTTTTACTGGTTATAGTATTCATTGACTTTTTGAGATTGAGAGACAACAGGAACTTTGTCACATACCTCCTGGGTCTGAATAAGGAGGACATTAAATGTGCATGATGCCTTTTTTGAGCTTTTCAAAGTTGATCATGGATAATAAAGTATATGGGCAGACTGAGGTGTGTAATCAATCTACAAGAAGAAATGATTCAACTCTATGAAGGAAACAAGACTCAGAAGTATAGAAACAGAAAGAGCTCCCTGGGGAAAGAACCTTTGTCGCAATTGTATTGCATGATAGGGATGATATCAGAGTATTGCATCAAAGTTCAGATGATGAGTTGATATGTGGGTTAGAAAGTTGAACAATGTTTACAAAAGACACTCTATTGAACACCAATATATAATGCTGGAAATATGGGAAAAATGTTATTTATTCAAGAAGAAAGAGTATATGCCAACATGAAGAAAAAAATAAATATATACAGAATTAAATCTATGTCTGACAAAAATGGACATAAAAATGTATATACATTTCATTTAAAAGTACAACATTTATGCTGTTAATGTAGCCATCATAAAACAATGAGATTTTATTTAAAGCCTAACTTAGGGGTTTATCAATGAAATCACTTTCTCCAGGTCCCCACCAGTACTTTGACAATACCAAAACTATCATGTGTGTGTGTGTGCGGAGAGATAAAAAATATATTTAATCTGAGCACAAGAACAAGATTTGTAATGTTAAAAAATTTGAGTTCTACTTTATTTATTAACTACATTTTTATGTTATTGATTTGATCTTACAGGTACTGAACTGACCTAATTATGTGTTTCTTTCCTTTTTTTAATATTAAATACAAATTGTTGATAAAGCAAAGCTGTCTTAATAAAGATGCATGGAAAAAATGTTTTCTTTAAATTATTTCTCCTCGTTATTTTTACTTTTACAAAAAAAAGACTGCAGAGGTTGATCTATTTTTTTTACTTTTTACATTCAAAAATGATTTTCTTTTCCATTTTCAGATTTAAGGGTATTGAAAATATATTGCAAATGATGATCCTGAAAAGGTTTCACAGGTATATATTACCTGTGAAACCTTTCTTTTTTCTTTCTTTTTAGACTCAAAACAATCATGGAATTAGATACATCTTTTTATTGCACATGGTTATTTTGTGTTAACTTAAAATGCTGCAAATATTTAACTTTAAGAACATATAAACAGTTGTCTTTATATGCTATAAATAAAGAAACAAATTTTGATAACCAAAATTTCATTGTATAAATAAAATAAATATGTGTAAATTATAATAAAACTTGCTATTTATGTAACCCATATCGTCGGTTGCATTTATAAAAACAAATATATCAAAACTTTCATTCACTCTAATGTTTACATATACAGTGACACAGCATATTCTGGCAGTAGGTGAAAACAAAATGAAACAATAATCAGGTTGTATTTTAGCACCTACTGCATTTGAACTATGTATGTGGAGGCAAGGTTTCAGCTCTCCTAATGACTGCCCACTGACTTTGGTGGTACTGCACCACTCCCCTACTTTGCACTAACAAACTAAATGTTCCCGGTGATAAGGGAAAAGATTGATTAGTAAACACCAAATTTTGTAATTCTTGACCTGAAATTTGTTTGAGCAAGTTTTAGCACTCAATCAATGAATGTGCACTGAAAATGGGGATAAATGGGATAGTCCGAAATTAATGCAAGTGTTAGTGCCGGAAAGAATAGGGCTATTAAATTTATAATGATAAATAATAAAACAAAACAATTATATGTAAATAATATATGTAAAATAAAATATATTAATGTAAATAAAAAACAACAATGTATCAATTATAATTCTTTTTTTAGTTTGAAAGCTAGATGAAGGAGGCCACAATTTAATTCTTAAATGTAAAACTACATCTTTAATTCTTAAATTTTTAAAATGTGAAGTACACAGAAGTCAATTATACAAAATTGTAGCTTTGCTTTGCTATGCAGAGATGTTTTATATTGAATGAATAAATGTTTAAATGTCTATTTTTTGCCAATTATCTAAATAGTTATTTTTTTCCCAAAGAACAATTAATTGAAAAACAATTAAGTGCTCCTATTATAATTACTGCTCTAATTCCACAGTTATTTTATTGTCTGAAACAATATTTAATTGAAAAGGAAAAAATATCTACTTTGAAAAAAACCACAAATGATAGATAAAAATGATAATTTTGCAAATGTGTAGGCACATGTATGTTTGTGTATACTATTTTTATTATGAAGTTTAAATATTTATAAACACTGATCTGAATTTTCTTACATAAATTTCTATGTTATTAGAGAGAGAGAGAGAGCGATTTTTAAAAATAGTAACAAATATAATGGCAAAATATCATTTTATGTTGTAAAAAATCATAAAATAGCAATATTTTTCAATGGAAAATGTTAGCATATATCCAAAAGATCCATAAAAATATTCCAAAAATTCAAAGTCTACATTTCTTATTTATAACAATTCAGAAATATTTTATAGAGAACTGAATATAAGTATTAATTTTTTTTTTTTTAAATTTATAGAAGAAATTATGTAAATTTTGTTAAAAATTCCAAGAATTGATATGTAACATTTTTCAATGGTTATTATATGGACAAATACTTCAGGTATACTATGAACTTTTGATATTTCAAGATCATTTAGATTTAAGAAAATATTAAATAAATAAACCATGGCACCCTTTTCTATCATCAGTAAAGGTTCCCTGACATTCCCAACTAAAGAGATATTACAACAGACATTGTCACGTTATAAATAAGTACAATAACAATTTCTGTAGACACAGCTACTTGAACCTGATCTCCAGTTTACTATAAACAGAAAGTGTGAATGAATTAAAATGTAGCATCAACTGATCAAAACATTTATATTCAAAACTAGGATTCATATATTCCAATCAGTTGATTCACAATCACTAATTAAAATGTCAAGTAAAAAAAATTCTGAATAAATATTGAATAATTAACCCTTTTAGCACTATGGCCTTTTTGATCATATAGCAAAAAACACTACCATCAACCAAAACTGTCACCAACAGTTTCTTCAGTTTTTATGCTGGTCCGGCTGTCCTTTTTAGGCCGATATATAAGTCATGTAGTGTTTTTAGCTATGTTATCGAGTCCAATATATTGTCCTGGCAGCGCTATAAGGGTTAATATAATAATCATATAAAATCTTCAGATGAAAACACCACAAATCAATGCATTGTACTAAAAACAATGGATACGAGGTTGATGCTCTGATATTCACATTTATAACAACTTTTATAAAGCATAACTAACTACAACTTGTTTACATATACAATGTCAAAATTTGTTCTCCTCTCTTAACCCCTTTGTATTGTATCCTATATTCCTAGCACATATTCTTCCCTGGCATCACAATTTTTTTTCAAGAGCAAGCCAGCCAGACAGTTTTGGCTTCCCACCGACAGTAAATCTGCCAGAATTCAATACTTCCATTAACTGTTTACATCTCATGTAGGCCACTTCTCTTCATCCAAATCATCTAAGAGACTAAAGAGGTTATGGAAAGCTGCCCTTGTACTGGTAGGTAGATGGGAGGAGAGAGAAAAGCTGCTCCCAAGTACAGCGTAGTGCTTCTCCCTTATTCACTAGATTCTTATATTGCATCACGAAGAAAGCTATCTGGCTGATCCACAAATGCTGTCATGTAGACTTCAAGCACTGCTAAGTAATATTGTCTTTGAGTCACTTCTCCTGTTTCCCTTGCTGGGTGTGCTCAGCTGAACATCTCTTTTATATGAAACACAATAACATCTTTGTTTCTTACAGCAACCCTTCCTTCCCAGTATTGCACAACATACAAGGTTTCCATATTCTTTGCAGAAACTGCTTTCCAAACTTTCCCTAACTCAGTAGACCTATAGATATCCAAGATAAATACAGATCTTACAAACTTTATGCAATTGTATTCATTTCTTCTTGACTCGAGAGAGAGAGAGACCCAGTTCTGTTATTCTTAGATTTTAGGAAAACCTTTTTTCCTTCTGCTTTTTTGGTAGTCAAAGAGCTTTGTCAGAAAAGACATCAAAGATAGAAGAAAAATATTTTCAGTACTATTTCAATTATATATATATATATATATATATGTACTTCCATAAAAATATAAATATAAAGTAAACAGGTCTGGTTATTCACTCAATAGAAACCGTCACATGACCAACGTCTTTTCACAGCATGCTGTGTTGGGGGTGATTAAAAAATTGGAAAAAGAGGTGATCAATGAATAAGTTACTTCTCTCACCTTTTGTTGAGCAGTGATCATTAAAAATCTGAACTTTCAAAAAACAAGTATGACAAAGCCGGACACAAACTAAGGGACCAATTTAGCATAGATTTACATTGCGAATTGTACACCCTCCACTAAAAACCTATTTAGATGGGGGGGACGTTTTTACTAGGCATAATAAGGATAAATGTTTAAATTTCCAGCCCTCTAACGCCATTGCGTGATACATACATACATAGCCAACCAGACCAGCTTAAAAACTGAAGAAACCTGTTGACAGTTTTGGTTGATGGTTTCTAATACTAATCACATGTATTATGATGGATATTTACTGTATTTATTGAAAATAAAATTTCCCTCAAAGTTTATTGTAACCAGTTTGTAAAATGAAAGGTATTGCAGCCTTTTGGTCTGTCCCATTTAAAATGTGGGAATATCTATAAGTAAAACAATAAAATATTTCACAGTGCATTGTAACTCAAAAGCTATAACATGGCCAGACTATTTTGCTGTGGGATTCTAACATATGAATAATGATTTTCCAACCAATTCATGTTTTAGAATGATTTATAGATGAGAGTTGCGACTATAAGAAATAATTACAATTAGAAGTCACAGTCTTCAAAATTATCCATTTAGAATTATGAACCAAGTTTCAGATATATGTATGTACTAATTTTTAAAAAGACTTCTATTCCCACTCTTGATCTCCTGTTACTGTTCCTGTATCTTTTCTTTGTTATTTTCTCGCCTTATTAAATTTGGTTGGAGTTTGGCATAAAAAGAATGCACGCTTTCACATTTTTTGTATATTGGATTGAATTATATTAAGTACAAAATTAGGCAGAAAGCATATTTACACTTATTATTCTTTTTTGACAAGTGTTTAGCAGTTTTTCAGGAAGAAACATAGTCAAACCATTTTCCATTTATAAGTTGAAACTAATGAAAAATATCTCATTAAATAATTGATAAGCCATTTTGTTAAAATGATACTTTAATAAAATGTACAATACAGTCACACAAATACATGCAATTCCACAAGTACATTTATTTGAAGAAATTAATAACAAAAACAAATACAAACATACCTTTTTGTATATACCTGCTTCAAGACTGCTAGTTTTTCACTAACTTTGCTATATTATTAATAAATACATGACTATGAGTAATGTAGTATTATACAATGATTCTTTCAGACCAGTTTCATCATCTTTGCTGTTTTTATTGCCGCTTTGGCTACAGACATCGCCTATTGGATGAAAGGTCTGATAAAACTCATCTGGTTTGCTGGAAGTCATGTGTTCAATCCCTGGGTCAGGTAGTGCACAAATATCCTGAGAAATGTTGGAGGATACAGCAAACAAAATATTATGATAAAAAGATGAGGAAACTGGCCTGAAAGAATCTGACACCTGACATCAAAAATCCAGACAGAAATATAGAATAAGAACTACCTTAACTTTTTAAAACTATTAGTGCATTATAACAATCTTTTTTCCAACAGCTTATAGTTACAATTTGGTAGCACTTATCTCTTATCCAGGAAGGCAATTCTTCTTGGTTTCAGTCTTTAGTTTGATTTGTATCAAAATTTCTTTCTTAGTATAAATTCAAATAAAATCTATAAAATAAAATACATTTTTATAGGTAGGAGTTTCGCAGTGCCTTTCCTAGTGACATTAGCAGTAAATAGCTTTTGTAGAAATTAAATTGAACAATCTGGTTCATTATCTCTAAATATTAATATTTAAATTCTCTAGGGTCCTTACTTCCACCATTTATATTGATATATAGTAACGTACAGTGGGTGGGAAAACATGCAAAATTGTATGTTATTCACAAATCTTTCTCAGATGGCATTTGTATCGAATAATACTTTGTATCTAACATTTCCCAACAAAGACAAAAATTGTAGTATAAGACTGACTTTAATTTTTAGAAAGCACTTTTACTTTGTGTTGCAAAACTCTACATGCCTTCCCTTATAATCATTCACTAGTTTTCAACTAATATTTATAATATAAGCCCCACATGACTTAATGACTGCATTTAGTCACTTACAGTAGCTTGATAGGACTAGAGTGAAGGATATTATACAAATAATTAAGCAGCAAAAACAGAGATGGGCTGGTCACCTAGCAAGAAGAGATGACAATAGATGGGGGAAAAGACTAACCAATTGGGACAGTAAACGCAGTAGGAAAAGACCAGACACAAGATGGAGGGACAAGATAGAAAAGTTTGCCGGTAAGACATGGCAGAGGTTAGCACAATCTAGGTCGTCATGGAAGGAGATGGGAAAGGCCTTTGTCGAGCAGTGGACTTATAATGGCTGATGATGATGATGATGATGAGTAGCTTGATATGAGTTTTTCACAAGCAAAAAGTATTTTATGCCATTCTTCATGGCAAAACTGTTCAAACTTCAGTTTGAGTCCTCACCACAAATTCCCAATTGGGTTCAAATCTGGACTTTGACTGAACCAGTCCAAAATATTGATTTTCTTTAATCTGAACCATTCCTGAGTAGCCTCGGCTGTATATTTTAGGTCATTCCTCCTGATCGAAGGGGAAATTGCCATCTGTGGACTTTCCTGGTTGATTTCAATTGATTGTCCTCAAGAATCTGGTAGGAGGTAGCACTGTGTATTATTCCTTTTATTTCATACTCTCCTGGGCCAGAGGAACACCAGCTAAAGCATCAAAGATCCACCCTTATACTTAACAGTGGAGACTGGTAAGCTGTGCCAAGTGTCAGTCACACACAGAATTTTAAATTTGGGGAAATTAATCCTTCTTTACTTTCATCTGACCATAATACCTTCTGCCACATGTCTTCCGAGCAGCTGATGTATGCTTTTGCAAAAACCAGTCTTGCATGACCATATTTTTGAGCACATCTTCTTTCGATAAAGACCAGTTTTGTGCAGTAAACTATAGCTCTAACCTCAACCACTGAATTCAGATGCTCTTTCAGAGTTACAAATGGATTGGCAACAGCATCTCAGTTTTGTTTTAGTCCTGCCAAAAAATCTTCCTGAGATGCCTAGACTTAGGAAGAGATTGTGTTGTATGGCACTTCCTCCAGTTTCGAACAACTGTTTTTACTGCACTCAAAGGCAAACCCAAGGCTTCAGCAACTTTTTTATACCGACTTCCTTCATTGTACTCTTTAATAATACTATTTCTGACTTGTACAGGCAGTTCTTTTCTGATTTTGTTATAGCTAGTGCTACTTGTGACAAAACTGACTATACTAACCATATATAAGGGAGACTGAGAGCATGTCCAGGTGGAATAAATAGTCAGCTTTATTGTTAAAACACAAAAGATTTAATTTACTTGTACAATGTTGTACCCTGAAGATTGAGTATATAGAAGAGACCAAATTTACTGTCTGAATTGAAAACAGGTACAAACTTTTACGAGAGCATTTTTGAGTAAAAGTAATTTCTAAAAATAAACCCAATGATGTATGCATGCTTTTTGTCATTGTTAGTAAGTTTTAGATGCAAGATGTGTTATTTGATGAAAACCCTTTACTCATTTGAGAAAGATTTCTGAATAATAATTTTGCATGTTTTCCTCAATTGGGTGTAAACTTTTCCAAACCTATATATATATATATAAAGGATTTCAAAGTTGTTTTAATCTTTCTTTAGAACTCTTTAAAACTATATAATCAATCTAACCAAAACAAATGGCAACTGGATATTGATTTTTTCATGAATTTCCAATTTCTTTTCATTTAGAATAATCTTTTCATTATAGCCTTATTAACTAGAGGTGAAAATGGTACCATACAGTTTTAAGTATACATCTCACTGTTAATAGAATTCTAAACTTATTGTGCAAGTTTGTATACCTGGCCCAAGGATGAAAATTAGTTTTACAACTCAGTCTGAGAATTGAGCTACAATTAACTGGAAATGAATGAGCAGTCTGAATTGGTGGTTGTTGACCTTCACCTCTTCAAGAAACAAAATATACAAAGAGGAGGAGAAAAGATATAAAGCAGTTGGAAAGTGGATAAAAAGACAGAAAAGCAATATAACAAGAGTAAGCAGGATAGGGCTTTTGAAACAGCACTGGCTGTGTAGAAGACTAGCCTTCTTATATTGTCTACAATTAATAATTTTACAAAGACTAATTTAGCGTGTTTCACCAGCCTCAAATTATTGAACTTAATAAACAGCAGCAGGTCAGTCTTTTAGGCAGGAGGTGAATGCGCTTCAAAAGCTTCATGATTTGGTCAGAACCATTGATACTACCATTTCATACCCCATACCAGTCAGTTTTATTAATATATATGCTCATTGTTGAAGATAAGGTGGGTATGGTGTGGTATAATAATAAGGAAATCAATTCTTACACAAAATATGTTTTGGTAATATATCAGGATAAATTAGAAGAATAAGTATCCTCTCAAGACATTGGTTCTTTAGCCCTTACGGGACCAGATAGACAATTGATTGTTATTGATGTAAGATCTATTTAATTCAATTAATTTACAATAATGGCATTCATATAGAAACAATTTATTGTTTAACTTCACCAATTTATTTACAATGGACCTTGGAAATGGAATTAATGATTATGAGAACCTAGATATTAAAAAATATCATTTGATGCCACAAAAACTGATGTACCAGAAAATCACATTTGTAATTTATTTTATATGATCCACTAAGCACTTTAGCACATTTTTCTGTCTCTGACAATTCAATGTCAAAACACTAAAGAGTTAATTAGCTGTGTAATATAATTGGCTCAGATTCCAAATTATCAAAAAGCAAATCCATTATACTTCAGGTCTTTTAAATTTGTTCAATAGGTATACAGAAATACCCTGACTAGTGCTGTTTTGATTAGTGCAGATCATGTAGTACGGTTAAGGTACTGTTGAACAAATTAATGTAACCAAGTATAAACTGAAAAAAAACCCACATTAAATCATAACAACACTTGAACAGTGTGGTTTTGAATAGTATGGAAAACTTTTGAATGAATTAACAACACTAATCAAGGCATCCCTGTACATATGAAATCTGTGATATGAAACATTCAATGCAACAATGTATTTATTTCACTACTTAATAATATCAACAAACAATGCCAAAACTTTTCTTCATTCAAGGGATCTCATTTTTCTGAGGGAACAAAGAATTTGATTTTGTTCCTTTCCATAAGATTTAGCTTAAAGTAAAGGCATCTTTATCTTGAATATTTGAAAAAAATAATACATGAGATACAGTCCCAGAGATTAACCAAAATGGAAATCTTCAATTCAAACTTGCAATGCAATACACACTTAAAAGAGAATAACAGGCAATTTCCTAAGATCCTTATCCACAAGCTATTATCTTCCATAGGACAGATAACAGAACTAAAAACAAAATATCAATTTCAGAATCCCTTTCAAGGTTCTCTAGTGAGTCTATCCAAGCTATGAGGTAGCTTTATCATTTTGCATTCAGCTGCCTCCTATGCAGTTCCCATTTTTTTGTTTCATTGTTTATTTTGACTCTTACACTTATCCTTCATTTGTTCTTGTGTTCTCAGTGTTTAAATATATATATTCCTTGATCCCCTTTAGGTAGCATGGGAAAAGCTGCATTTTTACAAGTCCAAACAATCTGAATAAATGCATCAGCAATGATTCAAAATGCCCAAAATTGTAGAACAATCCACTTTTTGTACAAAGAAGAACTAAAAGCTTTTTACCTTGGCTTGTTTCCTACAACTGCTCCAAAGTGTGCTATTCTTCTTATACATTTGCTTTTTAACTTCTAGAAAACTTTCCAGAAGACATACCCCATCAGCAACATGTTAGGTCAAACAGTACAGAGACCTATCCACATGCTGTCACCCTTAAAGCACCCCTAATTTCTCAGCTCTAT
>VCCN01005798.1:8109933-8131970 GCA_006491835.1 Architeuthis dux
CTTATTATATATGTTTATATATAATTATTCTATATGTTTATATATAATTCTTTAGGAGGTCAAAAGTGAAGGAAAACTTTTTTCCCCTTTTAGGGGTCAAAATGAATGTAAACTTTTTCCCCATTAAGGTGACAAAATTTAAGGGAAACATCTGAAAGCTTTAGTCCTTTTTGTTACTCCTTAAATATTTAATCCAGCATAGACAGGTACTCCATCTAGTATTCTACATTCAAAAAGATTACTCTCAGTTATATGTCATTTTAGGTTGCATTAGACACCAATATAACAGTGAAATTTAAAATACAATTTGCACCAAGAAGAAGCTGAAAAATGCAATAATTCAATTTCAATAATCTTCTGACGATTTCTTTGTAAATTGCACTTGCTTAACATTTCATGTGATTTCTACCACTAAGCTGAGCTTAGAACATTCCATCAGCTTTAATACTATACAAATGAAAGTTATAAATCTAGATATTTGAATTAAAAAAACCTACAAGGGACTAATACTTTCCTGCCTTGTGTGAAAAATATTGCAGATTTATTAGAAAATTGAAAACAGTAAGACTAAACTTTAGTACCAGGGGAATATGAAAATAAAAATAGAAAAAACTTAAAAAATAAATTCTATCTATCGTGTTTCATGGATTATAAGATGTGGTGACATATAGCAACTATTATTAAAGGCAATATTTAGAACGATAACTTGGAAAATAGCTTAACTTGTAGAAGGGAAAGTAGATTTTAATTCATTTTTGTTAGAGAAAATATGTATTTGATCTACAGTAATATATATAAATTTTGTAAATTCTTTTTTTTTGCAAACATTTCTCCACCATAATCTGAAAAGCAAAATTTCACAAAAAGAAGAAAAAATTGTTTTCAACTTGGAAATAAAAAAGTTAAAAATATTGCAGCAAAGAATATTTTTCTTATCTCTGGATAGTGTCAAGAAAGAAAAAGAAAATAGACAAAAATAAATAGAAATCTAGCATAGATGTAAAAGAAATTAAGCAAATTTTAAAAGATGCCAAATGTATATTCATTTCTCAATTAAATTGACTGGTAACATCTCATACACTATAACACTGATAATTATATGATTGAAAAATGTCAGTATATCTCAACTATATTATTTTTTACTAGAAAGTGGTTTATTTTTATTTGGAAGGATAAAACAAAAACATTTGTAAACAGGAACTGCCTAAAAGTTCAAATGACAGGATAAAAATTGATATTGCTAATGTTGATGAAATTATTTTTTAATTTTATGTATATACGGAATTAAGCCTTATAAATTATGGTTGGAAGATAACTTAACTGCTTTAAGCAATTTCACTCACTGGTATGTGTTTTTCATCTATCTGCAGTAAAACCAGAGGTCATAACCGTAAGCTACAAATTCAGATTTCCATTGGTGTTAGAAAACATTTCTTCTTGGCGAGAGTAACAAACGCATGGAGCAGCCTAAATGAAAAGATGGTCACATCCGAGAATATCAATATTTTCAAAAATTATCTTAATTCTGATATTGGCCATACCAAATTTGACTACATATTCTCATACTAGTTTAGTATCACCCTCAACTGAAGCTAGCTTAATGACACAATTAACTGCTGTCAAAGAAGCCTACTTGTAGTATACATTTAAATATAGTTACCAATTTTTACATAAGCAACTTAGAAAATCAGAACTTTTTCAGTGGCTTGTAATCCAAGCATTTAATATAGGCTAATATATAACAAAACAGGTTGCATAGAAAAAAGAAAATATTTTTTCAACCTTTAATCTATATTCTAACCACTGATATATACTTGAAATTATTGATATTTTGTAATTGTACATATATGTTTTTCAAGTTCACATAAAACACCCGATTCATAATTTCTTATATAAAAAGTATGAAACATTCTGAAATCTATACACAAATAATAACCCATCCAAATGATATCTACCAATAGCTTACATTTAAATTTATCATTTAATTCTGAAAATAAGAAAATCAAGAACGGGTTTTTATGAATGATATTTGTATTTTCCCGAGGCTACTTCCATAAAAGTAAATATATGAATATTGAAATTTCATGTCATAATCTTTTATCCTGAATATAAAAAGAAATGCAACTAAAACTCAGTTTTACACAATGACAAATCATAGATTGAAAATAATATCTTCATTCTTTTCTTCTTTCAGTTAGTTCAATTAAGCCACATATTTGTAGTATGAAAACCAAAACTAATCCAGAGGAACATATTAATTACCAATTAGATATTTTAGTACAATGGTTGTGGTATCAAAAGTAGTGGCTGATGCTAAATGAAGTATTATTAATTGGAAAGGAAAAAAGTTATTGGATTGTGGTTTAGTTTAAGAGTTGAAACCCTTTACTATATTGTTGGCTCAGTAAGTTATTGAAAAGAATAGAGGAAACTAATCAAAATTTTTCTATTTGAAAAGTTTACCCCTATAACTACAGAATAATTTTTTTTAAAAAGATATTAAAAAGCCAGAAAGAGAAACATATCTTTTCAATTCTAAATGAATAATGCCAGTATAAAGAGCAATACCAAACCGCAGACAAGGTACAGAAGACAAAGACAAATATGTTGGTTAATAAAAGAAGTAAAATGTTATAAAAATTTAACTTGGGGAAAATAAAAAAAGCCAATGAGACGTAATTAAGAAAGCTGATGAATATTTTTACAATCACCCAATTACATGATTGAGGCACATTTCAAGAAAGAAGACAGAAATTGAAACAAGATAAATAAAGAACAGAAGACGTGAAATGACGCAAAACAGTATGAAGAAACAGACTGAGTAGGCAAAGTCATAGAAGCAATTAAAAGGACAGAAAATTTCAAAGATGGCTTTTTGTTATTGCTTTTACAACTAGTCAGTCTGAGCACTGTATACCATCAAAGGGTGTCCACTTCAGTGGCAGAACTGCTTATTTTAAAAAGACCTTTTGATTTTGAAATAACAACAGATTAGACCAAACTCACAAAACATTACCATAGAATGTTGGTAATTGAGAACAAATTTAGGCTATTTTTCAGGTTCTAAGATTCACCAAAAGTTAAGTTAATGTTGAAAAATTTTTATTTTCAGCAGGCTTACATTAGTTTTTAACATATGTATTATATAAAATATTCCATAATGTTGGTAGAAAAAATATGGGAGCTACTTAAAAATATGTTCTCAATTGCCCCATGGTTGGGGCAATTGAGAAAATATTGATTTGGAGGCTCGGATTATTTGAAAACATCATAAAAAATTCAAACTAAGAAGTATTTGAGAACAATAATTAAATTATAACTAATATCTTTCTATCAAACAGGTTTTTTGCTGATTACATTTGTATAGCAACCTCCGAGTTTTAGTTTCATGGCCATATCCTCTCCATTGGTTATACACACATCAGGATTAGTTGGTTGCTTAAAAGCAATATTTACATTAGTGCCTCTTCTGGTTGAAACCTCGGACTTCCTGTAATATATTTTCCACTTCTGACTACTCTCCTTAGACACAATCTTACCTACATAATGTACTGTTTGTTGTTTGCTACACGACTCTCAAACTTCACAAGTACATAGTCACCTGGATGTAGATCCCTTACTGAGGTATCCTCATCCTCATCTGATATGACTGGTTCAACACCATCAGCATCTGCAAAATTAAGGGATTTTGCACATATCTTTGGTCTTGTGACACTACTTGAAGGACTTAGGTCTTCCGAGTCAGCAAGTGACACATTCCTACCTGCTGCAACATTCACTTTTTACTATAAGGTGCTCTCTTCATAATGCGAGTCTCTCTTTTATCTTCTAGGTATTTCAGACAAGTTTGACTCCCCAAAATCGTTGTGAATTAAACTCTAAGGTTCTTACTGTTCTCAATTGCCCCACTCTAAAAATATGGTCAGTAATAAAGGACTGGTTAACACACCTGAGGTTTTAGTAGCCCAAGCTATTGCTCCAAGTATATACTACCCATGATTCAAATTCAGGGTTTTACCATTTAATAGTTATACCTGAAAGCTTAGTGGTTTGGTATTGGATTTTGCAGAAAAAAGAAAATAAAATTTTAAGAATTTTGCACTATGAAATTATTTTAACTTACATAGATTAGCACCTAAAGTCTAATGACATACTCTAAATACTATAAACAGTAAATATACCAATTAATATGTGCTCAATGGATGCCGTTCTCAGTTTCCTCCAAATGTTCTCAATTGCCCCATTCTATGGTAATACTTTCTCTACCATTCAAAGAACGTTTTTTTTATTTTTACATATAATATTGTCAACCAGAACTCACCCTCTATCATATTATATTCAATAACATCTGCTTATGTACACTACAGGCACTGATTGCCCACTGTATGACATAATAAATCTATTCTTTCTTCTCCTGAGTAAAAGATTGTACATATGATAGTTCTATACTGTTTGCAATAATTCCTGACCACTGAAAACCCCTTTCTTCCTCATTTTCAATTCACAACATACATAGTTTGAGTGCAAAAACTTGCTAAAACAAATTTTAGGTCAAAATTTGCAAAATTTCATCCCTAGACATTAAATCCATTTTAAAGTACTAATATTACTAGAGATATTTTCATGCATAATCCTGTTAACCACCTTCACAGATTGTAATAATTACATAATAATATCATTTTTTAATCATTAAGAGTGGGCTATTACAAATTCTTCTGTTAGGAGAGCCAAAATGTACTCTTTCTACTCTATATGCTTGCATCTGAAATCAATATTTTGCATAAGTCTTTTTGAATTTATATTATATTCACTATATCTGTTCTCAAACTAAATGTACTATGGACATTATGGCATCTGCTTACTTCCTATATATGCTTTGAGAATTTGCTTTACTCATTAGAGTTAATGAAAGTTTTGACATATTTGTTTAATAAATCCTACTTGTGTTATCACAGGTTAAATCTATGTTGTCATATAATAAGCTGCTGAATATAAGTTTGATATGAGACTTTATATGTATATCTCTTTTCAAGTTTTACAAAAATAAATAAACATAACATCATGTTCAAGATTAAAGGTAGGCTGCACTTACAGATTCCCATCAATTTTAAAATATTCCATTAAAAGATAGCAAGTTTTAAGATTTATGACACTTCATATTAAATTATAAAAATATGTTGACTTTAGAGATTCTGGACTCTTCTTCATCCCAAAATCCTCACAAATGAATAAATTATTTGCATAATTTTACAGAAGTAAAAATTTGGCTCAGTTAGTGGCAGCCAAAAATCAGTGGTTTTTGCTAAAAGTACAATGTGAGGGCCAGCACAAGGGTTGCATGCGCCCTAGGCGAGACTTGAAATTTGCACAAGTGTTTCATGCGCCCTTGGCGAGACTTGAAATTTGCGCCCTCGGTTGTATTCTAACGTCCATTTTTTTCAGTTTGAAGTGTGCCCCTAGGACTTGCACCCTAGGCGACTGCGTAGGTTCACCTAATGGATAGATCTGCCCTGTACTGTGTTAGTGATACATAATTTCTCCTAGATACAAAGTTTGAGTTCAGAACAATGTTGCAGTTATTATTGTAAAGAAAAAAATCTATTTCTGTGTTTTGCTACCAACTATTTCCTTGCGGATATTTAGTAGGAATTACTAGTTATTACTGAATGCAATCACAGAGTTTAAGGTTAGGGAGTGACAAGACATTAGGATAATAGTTCAGTTTGCCAATTTTTGCTCAGCTTTTGGTTTGGTTTCAGAAGTATAGCTTACTTGTTGTTTGATAGTGGTAGCAACATTAGAGCACTGCCTAATTAATTTTAGTAACGAAAGGTATAAGATGAATCAATATTATGATTAAAAACAAACTTGGAAAGAGGCAAAGTGCTCAAGCTTGACTGACAGATTCCACCCAGGTGGGCTCATTCTTAATATAATCTAGTGTAATAATATCTATGTGAAATAATAAGATATAAATACAAGTAAATCACTTTTTTGTGATTCAAAAAATGAATATGATATTAAACAAAACATCAGATAGACAAAAAATATTTTACATTATTTTTACTCTTATATCTTATATCTTACTCAAGCAAAATAGATTTCCATTTAATGTTGGATAAATTCTGTTTATTAATTTCAAGCAAACGAGGTTTGTTTTACCATGGTGCAAAAATAAAAAAAATGCAAAGATTATTCCTACTAAGCAAAAAGTGATTCCTGCAAAGGATAAGAAAAATAAGAAAAAATATGTCTTACCTGTAACTCGTTTTTATAGGATCAACCATGATTGGAACAAATCCACATGGTAATTTCTGATCTAAATAGCAATCTCCTGCAAAAGGAAATCATTAAAGAAAACAGTTACATAAGTAATCATGTAGATGATTGATAGAAAGCGAAAAAATATTCACACTCAGGTTTGGAGTTGTGTTTATTTGTATGTATAAATCTGATGACACTGATAAATAAAACCATCTTTAAGTTTTATGAAAATTAATAAACTACACAAAAAAAAGAGAAAGGAAAATATCTATCTAACTATCTATACAAAGGAAAACATAACTATAAAAATATCCTTTAAATATATAAAGTTTAACTTATCAGATTAGAAATACCTTAAAAGGAAATAAATAAAATTAAAACTTTTGAGGTATAAAAATAAAGTGTTATGGTTCAGGAAAGATTTAGTCTGATACACGTAAAAGATAATGTAATAAAAAGGCAAGTGGTTATTCACGTAACGTTCATGATAAACACTGACAAATTAATTCAAATTAAAGAAGTTATAACATTAATAAGAGACTCATGAATTACAAGACAGACTGTGTCCACTGAGAATTTAATGGAATAAATTCTTCGATATTGATGGCTAACAAATGGGCTAATTGTTGATTGACAACAGGCACACTTAATAAATAAAGGCAGAAGAAAAAATTGAGACATCAGAAGTTAAAATTATGATTTATAAAACCTTATTTCCATCATCATAAATTGTTAGTGGTAACTTGGTATAGGTCAGAGAACAATCATATGATGACATGTTTCCCAACACATTAGGGAATGGCCTACCAAAGTTAACAACAACCCTCCAAAGAGGTTCTGGCAAGAGGTTTCCTTAGTTAGCAGCTGTGTCTACAACCAGGTGAAAAAATGAACAAGGGAACACGTAAAATTATCTGTACAGTATATAGAAAGATACATGCACTCCAATGACACAAACAAAACAATGACCTGAGAATACAATCAAGATAGGGATAGACTCTTTAAGGCAAGGAATATCTCCATATATTTAACTGTATGACAGTTCAATAAAACAAACATCAGTGTAGCCGTCAATGGTCACACTCAGCAAGCCAAAATTCCAACAAGATCTCGCAAATGAAATTTCAACCGACAATTTTGATATATTGTTGACTTTTATGAGTTTATTGAGACTAATATCTTCTCTGTTTTGTTTTATCATAGTATTATAAGTGAAATATTCCCCCATTCAGCTTCATATAACATGATGTGAAGGAGGTACTTTATTAGACTGCATATGAAAAAATATGATTTGCATCTTACCAGAAGAGTTACTGAAATATTATGACAAAAATATCAGTAGCCCTGAGGGTATTAGTTTAAGGGAAAAATAAATTCCAATATTCTTTTCTGTATAAGCTGTATAAAATTATCATTTCAATTTTTTCAGCAAAGGACATATTAGAAAGATGATAGATGATTAGATGAATTTCAGAAATATCAACACATATGGAATTAATATTATTTCTTTCTGTACAAATATGCTGAAAGTTTTGGCTGTTTTTCCAAATCAGTGGACTAGATGGAAGTATATATGTTTGTAAATATCATTGCAATGAAATTAAATTAAACTGATATAGAAACATTAATTGAAAATTGTCTCTGACTAAATTAATTAAAATAAAGTAAACCAGGAAGAGAATTTAGTGGAGAGAACCTAAAACAGATGGACATTTAAAAGTGTAGGACAATAAAAGATTAGAAATACAGTTTATGATCTCATTTGAGAAGTTCTGAACTTAGAATCAAGACTCTCAAAGCAATATATATATAGTCTTGCTTCCTTGTAGTTTTAATCCTCTTTTGAGATCAATGTTTCCATTTGGAATAGGGCTATAGTGAGTAAGATTTGCAAAGTATTATGTGTGCATGCTCTCTCTCTCTCTCTCTCTCTCTCTCTCTCTCAGTTCTAACACTCATCATGGTATTTGATAATTGGCAGTGGACACAATTTCAGAAGGTTTTGTCATATCTTTTCAAGATCATGAAAACATGATTTTACCAATGGCAAATAACAATCATCAGAACAGTTTTGCTAATTTCACTCATTGCACTACCATTAGGCCACTTCACACTCCTTTATACAAATACAATTTTATACAATGAAGCTAAGCCATAAATGATTTTATCACTTGGCTTGATAAAGTATTTCATCATGGACTCAGAAACATGCTACCTGGGGTTTCTGTTGACTTTTGCTCAATCTGAAGCAATTTTTTTGTAATCTTTGTTGTTGAGTTAGTTTTCAGGCAATAACATTTGCAATGTGCATTAGGGGCTTGTTCTGCTTGTTCGGTATCTGACCCAAGAGCATTTATTTGGAATTATAGAAATTACTTTTTGCTTCAAATCTAACACTGACTTCCTAAGAGTGGCACAACATTTCTATAAAGATTCCAGGGAATATATTTTTTTTATAAAAACAGGAAACTAAAATGATTTCTCCAAGAATGTACCTTCCAGTGAGAGAAATTCTTGACAAAACTTTTACTTTGTAACACAAGTGTTATGATTCCAAACAGAATTTTTGATTTATTCAATAACTAGCATAGTACCCGTCAAAATTCACGGGATTACTTATGTATGCATCAGCACTCCTATCTAGAATCAGAGTATCTGTGTCTCTGCCTCGGATCAAAGTATTGCTCCCTGGCCCTCTGCTTAGTATGAGAGTGAGGTATCTGTGTGCTCAGCCTAGGATCTTTTGCATAATTTTATAATGGACTGCTTGGTGGATTACATAGTTGCATATTCCCCATTGATGTCAGATGTTGATGTTCAAGCCCAGGAGGAAGCCAAGCTTTCAAATGTTGATTTTCAAGGTAAATAAGCCCTCCCCACTTGCAACGTTAGTGCAACGCAATAGTCTTACTGCTATCTCCTGCTATTTGTCCTTGTGCCATATTCAGCTGAACTAACAATAATAATTTTGCGATCATATCAAAATCTTTCTTTTCTGACGTTTCCCTTATCAGCTATGGGTCTTACTTTGATATAGAGTATTGTTTATGTATTATTCAGTTGAAAAGTGTTTAAAATAGGGATATACACAGGTAAGTAAGTATGAATAAATATTTATACCAGGTAGATGTAGCAGATTTTATAATTAAACTAGTAAAACAGGTCTGGTTAGTCACTCAATAGAAACCGTCACGTGACCAACGTTTTTTAGCATGCCGTATTCAGAGTGATCAATTAAAGAATTGGAAAAAGGGGTGATCAATGAATAAGTTATTTCTCTCACATTTTGTTGTGCAGTGATCACTAAAAAAGTCTGAATTTTCAAAGAACGAGTGGACACAAACTAGTGATCAATTTAGCATAAACTTACATTAAAAATTGAAATCCCCACTAAAAAACAATTTGGGGGGGAGGTTTAAAAAAAAAGATTTTTTTTCTAGGCATAATAACGAGTACATGTTGAAATTTTCAGCCCTCTAGCTCCATTGGTGCTGCCTGTATGCATGATAAGAGGTGTAAATCTAAAGCATAGTATAGTATCTGAAAAACTCATGGGAGTATAAGGGACAACAAAGCCATATTTAATAGAATAAAACTATCCTTATTTTCACAGTTTGTAATACCAAACTAGAGCATTGTCTTCATCTGGGTATACTATGAAATAGTAGTAGTAGTAGTAATGCAAACACACACTCAGTCGTTCTCCTTTAGCAAATATTTGTATGTTTCATCCCCAACCCTTTTGTGTATCCCTACACAGCTTCTCACCCCAACTGACCAGTTCAATTCCACCTCATTTTACTTTCTCGCCTTTCTCCTTTTCTCAAGATACCAACAACCTAAATTAGATCAGACCAGCAGCCAAGTGAACACATGTACATACACAGAACTTGGTTAGCACCAGTCAATTTTGTGTTAGCGTGTTTGCATTAACCCCTTCCTCTCTTTCTGTTTGTTATGTCAGAGATAGACTGAGACACGACAAATTATAAAAGTAAAAATCTTAGCTTTTGTTTGGACTGACTGCTAATTAAAAAAAGATTTACAAATCGCTTCAAACACTGAGCAGGACCACAGATAGCAAATTAACCAAAAAGATCTTTTTAAATATATACACATAGACACACATAAATATAAGTAAATGAAGGTAATTAATAAAACACTTGTATTAATTACTATTTCATAAACAAACAAAAGAAGTATTGTAAATTTTGCTAATGTTTTAACATATATATCTGTATCATCTTCAAAACAAATGAATACAGCTATAATTCCTCACTCCTATACATATACAAGTACATAGATATTAAATAAGTTTAGCTTAGTCTGGATCAAGGCCAAAAGTATGGGGAATCTAGTGAGGATCAAACTCTGTAGAGAAGTTTTATCAGTAAGTCCGTAGTTTGACACAGTTAAATTGAAATTTTCACTGTATAATGTTTGATCCATGAGGATTAATGGAGAAGCATTGGGATAAATGTATTGACAAGGAAGGAAATTATGTTGAAAAGTAAATGATTTTTCATCATTAAGCTATAGACTTATTGACTTACCAATATATACATATATTGGCTGAAAATCTGCCCTATCAGGTGGTTTTCAGCTAGTTCCTGTGGAAGGCCCCAGCACCACAGATTCGGCCTCCATCTCCTCCCCCAACACCCTCTAGGGAGCGGGGGGTAGCTGGATGCTGGATGGATACTATTTGTACATGGCCACCTCCCCAACCCCCGTGGACAAACACATGACCTACTGCAGTTTACATGATGACAGGCTGCCAGCTGGATACATTTCAGACAACAAAAAAAAGTAAAAAATGTGAAAAAAATCTATTAAAATTAATTTCTTTTTACAAAATTGACCTAAAAGTTTGTTGCTGTGGGTAGTTTGAGATGTGCTGAATTCCATTATAGTTTTATTTTTTGTCTAGGATACGTAGTTCTCAAGTGATAATACAAACATATATACATACAAACATTACAACTTTGTATACAACAAAAGCTAACAAAGACTTTAGATTGCGGGACCAAAATTAAGAAATGGATCTATGTGAAATACATATTGTTAAAATCAAAAAAGTACCTTTTGATTTCTGTGAGCCTTCACATTCACCCTCTCTTAAAATTTAATGTCTTTTACATCCTTCTCTTAATATTTCTCATCTCTTCTCTGCATTCCCTTTCATTTATTCCATGTGATTACATTTCCTACAGTTTAAAGATAAAATGTTCTCCAACACCTGAGCTCCTTTCTTTTCCTATTCTGCTTTCTGACTAATTCTGTCAGACACTACTGTTTGCTTGGTGGAGTTGTTGGGCTTTGCTTGAGCCACTTTTATTTATTTTGGACCCCCGCCCCCATCAACATATAGGTACTAGAAGATAACTGACAAGTGACACCTGTCATCATTATCTGATTCTTGCATGCATGCACATACTTTTGTGAGAGAGATAGAGAAAGAGAGAAAAACATTGCCGTGTCACTCTACCTGAGTATAAATTTAACATTTCTATTTTAAAAATGTTAACATGTGTCAGGATAAACTGATAGTGCCATTCCATTTGTCACTGACAGAATAATAATAATACCCTATCAATCCAACAGCCTTTTAGGCTACTGGATTAATATGCATCATTGTTCATAATCATATCCAAACAATCTGAATAACTTTTTGTTCAGAAACTACTTTAAGTTTACACAATAATAAAATATTAGGTTGCTACAAAAATAATTGTGGTTTTTGTTATTTTAAACTTTGATGCTTATTTTGGAATGAATTTTTATTTAACTATGGTCATGGAAACTTACCATTTTAAAACGTTAATTTCCCTCTATTTATTTAAGATGAGCGTTTTCTTTTCACTATTTATTCTGGTTTATTTGAGGCTGTCAAATCAATTTTGTTGTAGGAGTTCAAAATGGGACATAAAGCATCACAAACTGCTCGCAATATCAACCAAGTATTTGGCCAGGGACCCTCAACGAATGGAGACGAGAGCCTTGAAGATGAAGAGGGTCGTGGACGTCCTTCTGTGATAGACGACATCCAATTGAGGGCCATTATTGAGGCGGACCCATGCAAAACAACTCGACAACTTGGAAATTGGAAAAGCAAAAAAGCTCGACAAATGAGTGCTGCACAGTATTGTGCAGACAGAAAGAATTTGTGCGCAGGTGTCCATACATGTATGTGAAAATATAACACCTCAGCCTGGATCTCCACCATTCACACCACGCCAAGCCTCGACCACCGCCACACTGTGTTCAAAGATTGATGGATGAAGTCTGGGCGCTGGATTCGAAGCGTTGACAAAAGCCGAAAGCAGATGCACAATAGCAGTCAGGACTGTTAGAAACAGGAACATGTAGACGCTGATACAAACAATTTTTCAAAAGTGCTTGTAAAGTCACAAGATTTAATCAACCACGTGTAAGAATTTGAATTAAACCAAAATTAGAACTAAAATTAGCTACTATTTAAACCACCTACCCAAAAACTTTTCTCACCCAAACCTGACTGGCTGAAATGACTGTGTCAAAGATCCAATCACCCATGAGTAAGAGTTTAAATTAAACCAAAATTGACTAGAATGTAAATCACCTATCCAAAGATTTTTCTTGTCAAAAAAGCTGACTGGATGATATAACTCTCCTCAGTGTCATGATGCCTGAAACACAATATAAATTAGATTACTACATAAATAAGATAACTAACTAGATGACACTCACCAAATATGTTGGTAAATAAATCACAAAAAACCTTTATTCATTCAAATATAAAACTCGGTTGTCTGTATGAGGCCCCATATAAAAGTCTTTTGGGGTGGCCTCAATACCTCTTGCTACTGCCCTGTATATCTGGAGAATATTGGGGTGTTTCTAGATGTTTTCGGACTCAATTTAAGAATATAAAACTGAAAATATCGTTCGCCTGTTTAAAACAAAAACAATCAATTTTTTCTTTGTTTTTTTACAGTTAACTTAAAAACAGAAATTATTTTTATCATTTTGCGGTTAAAAAAGTTATTTTCTATTGGTTTGCTGAATTAAGCTTTTCATTTCTTCACTTATTTTCGATTGAGTGGTATTTTTATTTTTCTTCATGAAAATAGGTAGGAAATATGTATGGTTAATAAAAATTCTAAATTTAAAATAACTCAATAATTGTAAATAAGTTATAAGTTAAAAACAAATATATTTTAAATATTCTTTCTTGATAAACGATTCTCTGATAAATAGGGTGCAAATGTTTTGCTAGGAACTGGCCATTTTTTCTTGTTTACCTACACCTGATATTGTCAAAGGAGTGTAATAGTTGATATAAAGTTATGTTATTTATATAGTCTGTATGTGGCATTATGATCATCAGAATTACAGGGGTGGCTCAGACCACCCAGTCAAAATCAAAGGGTGGCTATAGCCCTGTAACCCCACCCCCCGGCCAGTCTCATTGGGATCCCGTACTTGAAGCCCATGTCAGGAAGGTCAAACAAAGCCAGGAAAAAGGAGAAAGGTTGTAAGTACATTATTTGTCAGCTGAAGAACAAAATTAATTTATTTCTCTTTGCTCCAATCTTGTTTTGAAACATATACTCTCTGAAATATCCGAGGCAAAATACTATTCAATAATAGTTGATGCAACACCTGATTCTGCACATTTCAAACGTGTATCATACATTACCTTCAATGTATAGATTGTGAGTTTAAGATTCAAGAATGATTTCTTTCTTTTAAAGACTGTTGTGAGAAAACAGGTTCTGACATTGCACTGATAAAGGAAACAGTGAATAAAAATGGCATTCTCTTGAAAGATTGCAGGGGCCAATATGGCATGCAAGTACAAGGTAGTACAAAGGATATTACTTAATGAAAATCCTTTCGCTATTGAATTTGTGTGGCATGGATTCAGCACTGGATTCACTGCTGTACTGAAGCAGTTACTTTTTTCGGAACAATTGAAAGTGTCTATAATATCTTTTTCAGTAATCCAAAATTCTTATGGCACACACAGGCTGTCAATCATTGCATCATTTGTCAACTACCCGGAGGTCAGCCAGAATCGATAGTGTAAAATCATTTGTATCAAATCTTAATGGTATACAATTGGCTGTGCAGGATGTTCTGAAACTTAATCTGACACCAAAGACCATAAGTGAAGTAACAAGAGCTATTAAATACATGTCATATTTCAGATGCATACTAATGTTATCCATCTGATTCAGAATTCTCGCTCCCATTAACATCTGCAACATGGTAATGCAGGCAAGAATGCCACTATTGATATTGAAGTGGACAACATTGAAATGCTAATAAAAGATCTGCTGAAGCTGCATTATCAATTTTACACTCTTGTGACAGAATCAAAACATGTCGTTAACAGTCTGCAAATTGAAATTAAACTACAATCAAATGAGAGAAATCAAAAGAAATATTTGATGAGAACCAGTCAAGTGATGAAATCCAGGTAAAAGATCCTGACACATATGCAGACTCATTATTTCGGACACCGGTTTTTTTATGTCATTGATGGTCTAACAAGGAGATTTACAATGTTGACGTAGATGGCAAAGAGCTTTCAAACGAATTAATCAACATGAAAACTATTATACACTGTGGCAACTTTGGGGAACTACAACTCAAACCCAACAAAATATACCGCTACATGTTCGAAAACATTGTTCCATATCTGGATTTTTTCTTACGATTCCTGCAATGACAGGCTCAGCAGAACATTCATTCAGTAAGCTAGAATTATTTCAGAACAAGCAAGTCACATGGTTGTCTGGAGTTCAACTCAGCATTGAATCAGAACTCAGTCGAAATATTGATTACAGACATATCATACAAAACTTTGCGCGCAAGAATGGAACTCCTGGAAAATATTTTTATTTCTTTTTACAGAAAAAATCCTTAAAATATAAGCTAAAACAGAAAATTTACAATAAGAGCAATATTTTATCTTATTTTCCATTTTTTTTTATTCCTAAGTGAAGCTTTCATACAGAACTCCTTAAACTATTTTTGTTTCAAAAAGGTAAACAGAATCCATTTTTACTATGGACTTATCTTTAATATGTGTAAAAATTATACGTATACTAAATATAATCATAGTATGACCACATGAAATACATTTTTTTCCGAAATTTGGAATGGAAACTTCTTTAAAACCATTTGCCATTTCTTACATAAGTACCGAAGATTTTAGTAAAATCCAATAATTATGTGAGTTTTGGTAAAATTTTGAAATTTAGGTGTTTTCCATATAAATTTTTTCAAAAGTTCAGTGCACACATGAATGTCATTATATGATCTTTAGAAATAGATAATTAAAATTACACAGTTTTTGGTTTTAATAATTGACGGGTGGGGCCCTAAAACAGTCTCGCCTGGGTACAAATCTTTCTATCGATGGTCCAGAATGTATGTATGTTTGTAGTCTTAGAACTTCAGACAAAAAATAAAACTATAATCAAATTCAGCACATCTTAATCTACCTACAGCACATATTTTTAGGTTGAATTTAGAAAAAACATTATATATATATATATATATAAATAAGAGAGAGAGAGAGAGAGAGAGAGAGAGATTGTTAGCTATAGAGAGAGAAAATAAATTCTCTTTCAAACACAATTCTTTAAATGTAACAGACTTCCTAATTATAACACATTATTGGATGGTTTTCCAAAGATTATAGTTCAAAGAGTTTAAGAGATATTTGTTGGACAAACCTAACTATGACACAAAACATAATGTACATAGCTCCCATTGAATAATGAAAACACTTGCCAGGGATTGCAAGACTATATATTAACTACTGCTCTACAGCAAGCACTCTAAGAGAGCATTATAATTTTCCTAAAGTCAAACACTTCTAACAGACATTTGACATTATCAGGATTTGTTATGTTATAATTATACTTTTCTAAATTGCAAATTTCATAAAACTAAATTTGAGCATGAAAAGAAGAAATCATAGCCTGCCACACTAATATGCTACCTGAAAATGGTATGAGAATATTTGAAAAACACTAGGAAAAATGAAATATCAATATAAGAACCTAACATAACACACTTTCTAATAAGAGTTTTTTTTTGTTTAAAAAATTCAAGTGGTTATATTGTACAGAAGTGAAATAGCCTCCATCAGAAGTTGACATACATTCATTATTACATCTCTCTATGGGGTAAATACAGTATCACCCCTAAGTACACCCCTACCATGTTTTAATAGAAAGTTAATTGTCTTCTAAAGCAAACATAGCAGGATTTTATTATTTCTAATGGAACATTACACAATCAAAACAGATATTATCAGATATTATTTATGACTAAACTCTCCAGCATTGAAACTCTGTTGCCAAAAATATTTTTTTGTAGTGTTGTACTCATCTTTGGACAGCAACATATTTATATTTTTGGCTACAGTTTCAATGCTGGAGAGTTTGGTCATAAATCATACATGATAATATCTGTTTTTATTGTGTAATGTTCCACTAGAAATAATAAAATCCTGCTATATTTGGTTCAGTAGAAAATTAACTTTCCATAACATAGTGGTAGGGATGTACTTATTATAAACAGTATCGCCAAATATATAAGAAGTATAATAAGCACATTACTAAGAGTAAAACCTCAGATTTCTTAGACTTATGATCCATCAAAGCTCATAAGAAGCTGATATAAACATTATAGGTATCATAGATTTTACATGAATTAGGCAGACTGCATGAAGGAGCAGTTATACTATTATTAGAAATTAGAGTTGATATTAATAACCTGTGTGTGACAGATTTACAAATCTTAAACCGATTACTAGAAGGAAGGATTCTTTCATTTGGTTTCAAATTTAAGTTTTCTTTCTCTCAGGTATATATTCATCACCAGAAGTGGAATCTGTAGCACGTCTTGAGAGTTCCATGAATAAATATAAGGATAACATTTTAAGTCATTTTAGTAGATGAGAAACAGAGCAGTAAATAGTAGAACATTAAAATGGAGATTAAAGCTTCATTACAAATAAAGACTAATTGAAAACTGCAAATCTTATTGAAGACTATAAAACCATATTCGATTTAAATGACTTTTCATTAAAGAAAAACATTTTTTTGTTACAGAATATTTATATAAGAGAAAAAAAACAAATGCAGTTGATAAAGTGTATGAATGCGTGACTCAAAAAATGACTTTTTAAGGCAATCTTTAGACCAGGGTGAACTTCCAGAAATATGGAAAATGGCGATTGTCACACCTATATATTTAAAAAGTGTGACAAAGCTGTAACTGGTAATTATAGACAGGTGATTTTGACCTCTCAAGTGTGTAAGATCTGTGAGAAACTTGTAAAGAAAGGAATGGTTAAATTCATTGAGTATAAGGGTATATTGTGTGATGAACAACATAGCTTTAGAGGGGGAAGATCTTGTCTACCGAATCTACTTACTACACTCGAAGAGTAGACAAAATTGCATGATGAGGGTGTTCCTTTTGATGCATTATACCTAGAAAAATACCATTTAGAAAAAGTCCAGAGACGAGCAACTAAGTTAGTACTGGAAAAAAACTATGAGTTATGAGGAGAGGCTAAAAGTGTTAGGGTTAACATCATTAGGAAATAGGAGGGATCAGGAAGACTTAATAGAAATGTTTAAGATTATGCATGGTTTAGAAGTAGTAAACCCTGATGTATTTTTTACTAGAAGGGGGTCCAAGGGACTGAGAGGTCACACATATACGGTAGAAGCAAATAGAAATAGATTGAATATCAGAAAATTCTTTTTTAGCAAAGGTGGTAGGACTTTGGAATTGATTACCAGAATATACAGATACAAATGATTTTATGAAGAATTAAGATGTTTATTACATCACCACAAAAGGTTTAAGAGCCAAGATATTGTGTAAATATGGTTGTTATGATGTGTGCTTGTATATTACAATTTGTATACTTATTTTCACACTAAAATTTATAAGTCGTATTTTTGTGTAGCTCACTGTTAAAGTAAGCCACATTAAAATAGCAATAAATCCATAATTTCAATACTGATATCATTGACAAATAACTGCTCCCAGAGCAGAGGATTTTGAATTTCAAAAGTTCAAAATAAAGTCAAAATCAAACAAAATATGAAAACAGTGAAAATTTAAAGAAAGTGATGAAATCAATAATATTCAGGATCCAGCCAGATCAATAAGAGACAATTGTGCCAATAACCCTGAACACTTGGCATACATTTGCTCTACAAACACTACAAGTTACTCAAAGAGACTGCATCTTATGTTGCTTAGTAATGATATGCAGATCTAATCAAGTAGCTGAGGCTTTTGCAGATTTTGTGCCATGAGAGCTTTTATTGTCAAGTCATCAGCCATAAATTCCCTAAATACACACCAATAATTTTCTATTCCATATCAGAGTTGAATGAATATTCATAATGCTTAAGCAAGTCTTTTTGCAACTTTAAATAGTGTCACAGAGAGTATCAGAAAGGGAAGTAGAGGGGAAAACGTCATTATTATTTCATATAAATTGTGTACATTGAAGGTAAAAGATCACAAGCAACGGTATCCCCATCATTATTATCATTTTTATCATAAAAAGCATCATCATAAACAAGAAGAAAGAGATGTTCTTTGAACAGTCCAAGCAGATACTACAATAGAAGCTAATGAAACATATCACCTCTTGAAAGATTAACAAATAAACTGGGCTTAAGATATATAGTTTGGTTTTTTTTTTAAAGTTTTTCAATCCATTTCAAGAATAACACAATAATAAGAATCTATGATAGTTGTAAAATTTGAGTCAAGTGAAAAAAACATAAGATGTTTGGAATAGCTGGTGATAGCTCCTCCCGGCAATTTCAAGTATTCTCTGAAAAGCAAGTGCACTATGTTCAGCTTCCGGGCAATAGTAGAGATACTTGATGGCATCAAATATTCAATTTCATCACACGTATGTCTTTTGGATATATGGAAGGTAAAGAATTGAAAGAAGCATGAAATTAGATAACTTATGTAAAATTAGATAATTTTAGAATATTTCATAATACAAGACAAATCATGTTCTATAATGCTACATTGAAAATGCATCAAGCACCAAAAGTAGAATATATGCCCTGCCCTCAAGAGATCAAAATACAATTTTTTGCATGCTATATTCAGATTAGTTCTGAATAATTTAAAATTCAGTTAAATGTGCAGTAAGGTATATTATCAGTTTTATCCTCCCATGAAAAGCTTTTGGTAAAAATGTATTTGTATACATTCCATGGTGATATCCAGTGCTTTTTTTCTGTTGAAGTCAACAAATTCTCTTTTAAAAAGAAAAGGTACATTCTTTGTTAATGTTGTTTGCTGTAGAACAGGATACTTTATTTAAAACATTCATATACATATATAAATAATATCTGATATATATGCCACCAGCATTAAAAAAAGTGATTGAATTATTTAGAGGATATTATATACCACAAGCTGTTTATGTAACCCATGATATCAGAGGTAGGATTTATTAAACAAATACCTCAAAACTTTCATTCACTCAAATGATTACACACATAGTAACACTGCAAACTCTGGCAGAAGAGAGAATAAAAATGAAACAATAATCACAGTTTCACTTAAGCACTGACTGTATTTTCACCATGTATATATAGTCAAAGTTGTTTTTTATTTTATTTTTTTTTAAATCACTGTCCACTGACTTTAGTGCTATTCCACCACTGCTCCTCTAATTAGCTTTAGTTACTTTTTCAGTACTGTATCAAACTAAATATTTCAGGTAGTAGCAAAGAAATTTGGATAATTAAGCACCACATTTTGCAATTGTTTACCCTAAATCTGTATGCTGTGCATTGAAAATCAGGGGGAAAAGAATTGCTAATAGTCAGGAATTAATGCAAGTGTTACTGACAGAATAATTACTTATTGTATAGAAATAGTTCTGATCTATTTAAGTAAACAAGTGACAAAAAATAAAACTAAGATTCCATAACAACAATGAAAATCTTAAGATACAAAGACAGAATCAAATTATTTGTCATTTTTTAAACATAAACTATAAAGTACTTATTTGCTCCTGATGTGATTTTTTTTTTTAAATTCATCAATTCAAATTGTTCATGCTGACAAAATGAGGAAATCAGTAATATTTGATGGAAACTTCATTGAAAGAGAAAAGATATAAGCTCTTTCAATATTACAAAAATTAACAATATAGCCACATTGTATTCATACATAATTTTAGCCACGTGAATAAAAATGTAGAACTCTTTGAATATCACTATTATAAAACCTAGGCATAAAAAGTCAAAAAGAAAAAGGACTAGCAGCTTTTTTTAAAGCAACATTTCACAGCAGCAAATGAGAAACAAAAACAATGTGAAGAAAATATGATAGCGAGCAGCCAACACTGGGGAGAAATGAAAGTCAAGTAAAACTATTAAAGACAATATTTTTACAAGACTAAACGCCAACACTCACATCTGCAAAATCAGTTTCCTGATCAAAAAAAATCATAGTATACACTAGTGAAAAATATTTGACTAATGATAATTTCTAGAAAGCATTATTACATTTGAAATTTCATTTAATGATTAATGTGGTCAGTATTACAAATTTAATTTCAAGGTTCTAGAATTTTGAGTTTAAAAAATAAATCATCAATGCTCCAATGAAAAGCTTCACAAATCTCCAGGTAAAAATGAATTTTAGCACTTTTAATATAACTAATATACAGAAAAGAAATGTATACAGAGAAAGTTGAGAAAACAAAATAATATAAAGTAATTAGAATTTGAAAATATCAGTTTTTCTTTCCTTGTCATAGTAAAATATGAAATTATAAGACAGCCAATATAAAGTTTTCCCTTTTCAAACTATTATACACAATAAACTACAAAAACTAGTATATCTATATTAGTCCTACCACTATATTTATCATTATCTGACCCAGTTTTAATGAATTCTGATTTAGAACTTGTTCATTACCTAACTTTTTGCTTTGGTCTGCTTTAATAGATATTTACTTTCAGAACAAACCAGTACAAAATTTAGAAAAAAAATAATTAAACTGCTAAAAGCTCTAAACATAAAAGCAAGTAATAAACAACTTTAGGGCCAATATACTGTTTGATGGATGAGCTCTACAGCTGAAAATAGGGATCACTGACAGCTCCTAAATAAACAAAGATATGAGGATATTTTTACTCAGCAGTTGTCAAATACACCAACTTACTCAGAAACTTGAAAAGAGGTAAATGCTACAGCAGACAAAAAACTAAAAGAGAAAACAGTAAAGTTTCTAAGTTGAGAAATCAAACATTAAAACTTCATACTAGTAAATCAATGAGCTGCAGTTATTCAGAGCAAGTGGAGATATTTGTTCATTTGTTCTTTGAAAGTATACATGCTGTAAAAGTTTTGATTGGACTCTGTCAAGGTTGGCTATGAGGGTAAAAGCTTTTTGTTGCTACTGCCTGTGCTGGTAAGATTGTGGGAGAGTGGTTTGCCTGAGTGTTTATTCTCCCACTCTTCTTGAAAAAAAAGTCACTAGGAATATTATCATAGCATCAAAAATAGATATTCCTGGTTTCTTATCTTGACAAAATATCACTGGCATTCCAGTGACATTTTGTCAAGATATCTGGTGATGGGACAGAGCATAGTGAGAAGTGGATTCATGCCTTCCAGAACTGAACATAAACACATTCAAAACATGATTGACTGATTCTATTTACCACCTCACTCAAACAATGATATGTTGAGAATTATATATA
>VCCN01005798.1:8146248-8156709 GCA_006491835.1 Architeuthis dux
AAGAAAGACTGAACCACTTGAAATTCCAGCTGATTAAAAGAGTGTGTGTTATAAAGGGAAAAGATTAGAGAGAGAAACAAAAAGAAAGGAAAAAGGAAAAAAAGTGCAATTTTTACAATTATTCTAATTGTGCTGATAAAGGTATTAATCATTCTGGACTTTTAATGAGAATACAAAACTCGTGGTGAAGTAAGGTAAGGATTTAGATATAATGGTGAAAAGAATGAAATAGCAATAATGATAATAGTAGTAATATTGCATGATGATGATAAATTCTTTAATCCTTTTATTAATATTGACTTATAATATTTTGAATCCAAGGATTAAGTATTATGAACGAGAAGATAGAAAATCTGCAACATGCATCCTAGCTATTAAATATCTAGCATGGATTACATTGGAGTTGCCTATATTTTTAGATTAATTGAATAATACTATTTCTTTGTAGGCTTTTAAACCAATAAAAGCCCCAAAAGTCAACGCTAATTGATACAATGAGATGTAATGTACAAGAAGTTGAGACATGTTTACAGAGGGAGCAATTCTGATCAGCAGAAGATATTTGGAGGCAAGACAAGTTGAAGACATTAGAACAGTAGAGAATAAGCAGACACTAGCCATAACCAGAAAGGAAATCAGGAAGACATGACAAACAGATCAAAGACTATGAGTTAGCGACAGACTCAGATCAGCATCTCTGCTATTCTCTCTCCTTTATGCTTAATCCTTTCAAGTCTAGACCTTCCGGGGGTACCCACAGTTTTGTCTGCAATAAAATTGCATGATGCTTACAGTAAAGATATTCTGATCATATCTCAATGTTTCTAAGGACAATTATGAATGCTATGATTGGTGAACAAGATAAAGGCAATAACTAAAGACAATAATTGAAACAGATATATACATGGCTTACACCCTGGGGCAGTCAAGATAACATCTATCCAAAGTAACCCACTACAAGAATATCTGAACAAATAATTCTAACTATATTTATCTGAATGCATGTATATGATTGTTTGAGATCAGTTCCCAAATTATGACATGGAGGAGTAAAAATGATTCACTGTTAGAAACTTTTGGGTAGGATAGAGAATAAGCTTTGACTTTAAATCCCAAATGGAGACAGATGAGTGTAAAACATGAATTTAGCATAAACTGAAAATAACATTGAACTCATCTAACTGCATGCAATAAGTAGAATAAGAAAGCTGGTTTTCTGCTTTATATTTTATAAGCTGCATGTTTCCATCAATTTTGATTTCTTGAGATTATATTTTTAATTTTAGTGATAATGTATTTGATCAGTGCATGTAAGTTGGCATTGCCAACTTACTTGAATGAAAACACTAGGAAAGCACAATATGAGTGTAAACTATATGTATTGAATTTGTCTACAGGGAGGCTTCTTCCTCTTTATATATGTGGAGAGAACCAGAGAGAGAGAGAGAGTGCGAAATTGCAAAATTAAGTTAAGATTTAATTTACTTATTTGAAAAAATAGAAAATGAAACTTTCTGGCAAGTAATTTTTTGTACTCTCTAAAAGTTATCAATAAATTTCGATGATATTTTGTCAGAGGGTAGGCCTTGAGCATCCTAACTATTTCTGAACCGACTTTCATTCAGTTTTTAGCGACAATGGGATTGGCAGAAGTATGAAAATGATAGAGCATCAAAACATAAGTAAAAACGATTTTTGAGAGTATTTACTTATGTAAGTACTAAAACTTAACTATGTAATATTCAGGAGTGAATCCAGCCTGTTGAGCGGACTGTCTTCCAAAATTTTTTGGGGGAGTGTGGCAGGGGTCCACCCTCCCCAAAAGATTTATAGGGGTTTTAAGTAGGCATGCTCCCGCAGAAAATTTTGAAAATTATGTTTCCAAAACTGCATTTCGGGGCATATCAGCTACGGAAATTAAGTGTTGTCTAGAAGTTTATTTAAAACATGTTTGAAAAGTTTTGTATGTAAAAGAAATTGGGGGGGTCTGGAGGCATGCTCCCCACAGAAAACTTTGTAAATTATGTATCCAAGATTGGCTAAAATTGCATTTCAATTCATTTTCAAAAACATTCTAAGGGTCTTGAAGGTTGTCACATGTTGAGATGAAAAGATTTAAAACTCGGAAGATGCTCAGAAAACAGTATAAATAAAAACTTTCAGAAGGCCCTGGAAGACCCCCTGGATTCCCCCCTGCTAGTGAAAAATTCTTGTTTACATTCATTGTGTAAGTCAGGGAGCATTTTATCCTCACTGTTAATGAGAATTTGTTACTAGTTTGTATAAAATGATTTCAATGATGAAACAGAGCTTAACTTTTCAGACCCATCTTTCCTGATAAATGTCCTCAGGCAAATGGTGTCCACTCAGAAGAATACAGCAGACATTTGACCAAACAATGCTGGGTCTCTTGTTCCCAGCCACCAAGTATAATTACAGTTATGGAGTTTTTGAAGACAGGTTAAAATAACTGAATGAATAATGGAAATACAGGTAAATTTAATCATCACTTCAGCAGATTAACAAGAATATTGTTGTTGGATTGAAAAAATAAATTTCATCCAGCCAATTTTCGTGTATAATAAATACAGTATGATCCACAAAAACGCTCATTAGAATAGGGGTAATAAATATTTATCTCTAATCTGATTTTTTGTATTTGCTCATTGCAGATCAAACCTAAAAAAAATCAGGATTCTAAACTTTAATGAAATCATTAATAAATATAGGCATCCTTTATAATTTTAGTTTTTATCATCATAACTATTTAAATGACTGTCTTGCCAACCATCACTGTACAGTAGGTGCCCAAACTGTAATGTTATGATGGTGGATCAATAAGTCTGTAGCTTGAGAGTTATTAGCTGAATTTTGATCTGAAATTTTCACTGTATAATGTTCAATCTATATGATTAATCAAAAAGAATTGGGTCAAGTGTGTTGACGATGGAAGGAGATTGTGTTGAAAAATATATACTTGTGTAAAATAAATGCTTTTTTCATCATTAGGCTACAAACTTATTGATGTACCTATATTAGCTTTATAATATATGGCTAAGTTCTTAGTAACATCATGGTAACTGGCAAAAGGGGAAACTAGTTTGATTATCATTGAGGAGGTGTAATTTATTTTATTTATCTTTACTTTCCATGTATGTATATAAAATATATAGAAACAGAATAGATGCATATGGTCTCATTGACAATTGTTACATGGTTATAAAGGCTAATTGTTATTTGTTGTCAAAGAGATAACTCCATAGCAATACATAAAAATTATTATCTGTAGAGTATCTTCTCTGAACTGAAACAGTACATTTTTTAAAATTTGATGATGGAAATCTTTGTAGATAATTAAGTTTGAAAACTTTTTCTAGGATGATGGTAACTGTATTTAACTCTCATTAAGCTCAACGAGACCACCATGCCAAATGAATGTCTTAAACAGAGAAATAGGCTTTATAATGTAACATATTTGACATTTACAGCAATATCTTGAATAGTACAGGTTTTGATATAGTAAAGTTTAGGTATTGCCATACAAATTAATAATTAATAAGTATAAACTGAAAAGAAAACAATAAATTATAATAAGACCTTGAACAGTGAGGTTTTAAACAGTACATACAAATTTGGAACAAATTAATCACACTAAACAAAGTATGCCTAATCTTTTGCAACTTCTCTTGACCAATGTTCTGTTGTCGAGATATTGTAAAAAGAACCTTTTTTACATAATAAAAATATTGACCGAGTATCAGACTAAAATGCAACTTATAGAAACTATGTATAAGATTATACAGAACTTGTTTAGAAAAGTGGCTTACATATTATATTCATTAACAGTCATGGAACTAAACATCTTATTTCTCAATTCTATAGTATCAATCAGCACATTTTTAGTGATAAAGTTTTTCAGGAAGTACCTCGAAGATTGCTTGCTACTTATTGTTTGTATAATGCTGTAAATGTTATAAAAAAGTCTTTCTGCAATAGGATTTCATACAAACATTGATCCAACTTCTTATTGCAACTATATATGGGATACATAAAAAATGTGAATAAATTGAGCTCAAGACATATTTACCAGCTGCTATTATGTCAGAATATAAGGTGTGATGTCATTGAAAAGTGTGATGTCATTTAAAAGAACATCTATTCTGATCAATTTTTTTTTACCAGCTGCTATGATGTCAGATTAGAATGTCCAGGGTCCGCATTTTGAAAAAGCCAAAAAAGAGGGGAAAAAATGCCAAAAATGTCCATTTACGATTTTACTTGAAAATAATACTCGCTGAATACTTCCATATCACAATTGCATGAAAATTAATACACAAGACTTTAAACGGTTGAATTTTTTCTTGTGTATTAATTTTATCTATAGGTCACAGCAAGTTTTTGTGTGTTTGTCGTGCAGACAATATTTTACAAGTATGAGAATCAATTGACTCAGAGAAAGCTCTTCTTCCTCTTGCTCCTCCTCCTTCTGCTACTACTACTACCACGGTTGGTGGACGCATCATTAAACTTATGGTTCTTGTTTTTAAATTAGAGGTTTTTTAAATATTCAGGATGATGCAGTCACATATGCTTTACAGAACTTAGTAAATATTTAATGTTCTTAGTTAAATTGCTAAGAAATCTTTTGCAATACACAACAAAAATTTAGAAAGAAGCAGGAAAAATGCTGCTGAAAGAAGAGTTTGTTTTTTGTTTCCTTAATTAAGACTCAATTAAAAAAAATAAAGGATTCCTCCTAATTCTGAATAGATTTTGCAAGAGCTACAAATAGGAGGAGCAGTGATTTTTTTCTGGGGAATTTTAATAAACAATTTAAGGAGAATTAATTAGAATTAATCACAAAATTTACATGAATAGATTTTTTTTTAAATTCCTTTCTAGCATTAGTCTGCCTATTTGTCTATTTCTAGGTTATAATACTATGCAGAAGGGTTCCTTGTTGCAAGGTAGTAGTTAGTAGGCTAGTCTAGAAGACAATTACTAGAGTGACTTTGATTCTGACTGGGTACCCTGCACAGGGGCTTTTGTGCCAGAATAAACTAAGCTGAGTGTTAGATATTTAGGCAGCCGTGGGCAGAGGTCACAGATTTGATCCTCACAGGTGTTGAAAGTCATAAACAGGATATCGACCAAAACCACAAACGGCAGGTGTCAGGGACCAGGTGTTCAAAAGTCATAAACAGGATATCAACTAAACCCTGAGCTACAGGTGGTAGGCTAGAAAACCAGCGTGGGCTTTCGAAAGACAAACCTAGGCTTGGGACAAACACAAGAAAAAGTCTGTCGGCTCTCATTATGTCTCTCCCACTCTTCATTCTCCGCCACGGCACAATGTATCTGATGCAATAACAATATATCATCATATTTTTATAAACCAAGTCTCCAGTCTTACTTTTTCTCGAAGTCCAAGATGGCTATACAACATAAGTAAATACCTATAATACAAGGAAGATGTTTAAACTATAGTCTCCGCCAGATGAGCAAAGACACCCACCCATATTTTATAAGTTATTTAAATTTCTAAACAAGTTATATCATTTTCGTCAAAATATATTTGATTGTGTGTGCATGTGTGTTTGATGGTGGGCGACGGAGATGATAGATGGCAGGATTTTCATAATTGACCAATTTCATTTATACAACCTTTAAGAATTTATGTTTATTGCCAGTACTTGTAATGAAACTATTGTTCTTTGATGCTTATATTAATATCATTTTAAATGTCAATGATATCCAACTGCATCTGAAATATATATTTCCCATTTTGATTTTGAAATTTAATTTTTAAGCGTGCCTTTATTGTTGTCGAAGACAACATCAGTAACAATGAAGAAAAATCAAATTGAATAATGAGAATAACTAAAATAGATGGAGTCAATAACTGCATTTGACATTACTTACTGAATTCAGTGCACATGCAATTCTTTTTATCAGTAAAGAAAAGAACTTTGTGTCTTAAATTCTCTTAAATACTTACAATACTGGATGTGCAATTAAAAGATTTTTGAATGACTGAATATTATAAAGCAAGCAAAGTGCTTCACATTATGAAATGTACATTAATCTCTTCAAGAAATAAACAAATCCCTATACTTTTATCATGTTAACAAACTGGCTACTTACAGATATGGAATATTTTGATTTAATAGATTTTAAAAAAGCTAGTAAATTGTTAACATTTCTCTAATTAAGCAAAATACATTATGAAACATAATTTTTAATGGTAACTATGTTGGATTTGAAACAAAATAGAAGTATTTTCAATATTTATATAATAATGTAAACTAGCCAAGAAAAACTGCTTTACTCATTCACTGTCAATTCTTAAAGCTTTAAACACCAACCATTACAAATTCTAAAAACTCTCCACTGACAAAATCCTATAGATCTGAACCAGATTAGAGAGAAAAAAAACAATATTTTAAATCATATCTGTTGAAGCAGACAGAAGCAAAAATATGTAATTGGCAGGGGCATAGCTAGTTTCTAAAGTTAAGGGGAGCGAGTACATAAAAAAAAAGTGCCACAACACATTAAATAATTTTAAATTCATCATACATTTTTATTTTGTATTTAAAATCAAAACCCAAGGAAGATACAGTTTTAAAGGAAGTAAACAATTGTTATTTTGTATTTAAAATCAAAGCACAAAAAAAAGTCTTATATTAAGCCCATAAATCTATATTGCATTTAAAATCAAAACATAATAAAAAAAGGTGTTATTTAATCATTTTACATTTTAAACATAAAATGGAAACAAAACAGAGCAATATGAAAAATGTTTGAAGCAACTACAACAGCCTCTTTTGTCTAGGCTTCATTGTTGCACAGTTATCAATTACTTTATCATAATCCACCTCAGTAGCCAACTGTCTTTCAATTGGGAGCAGACAATCTATCCTCGCACATTGAAGAACGAAGGTATGACTTTATGTGCTTGAGCCGGCTAAAAGATTGTTCTGCAACAGCGCTAGTTATTGGTAGGGTCGGTACAATGTGGACAATGAAACACATTGACGATCATGAATTTAATTGTTGATGGTCAGTTTCTCTACACTTGAATTTGCCATACTACTAGTGCTCATTATCTCTTTGCACATGTATTTGTATGAAAGAAACTCTTGTACAAGTTCAGTTTCACTTTGGATGTCATCTGAGTATGTGTCTTCTAAAATTTCTAATTTGTTCACATTATCTGCATTGTCAAAATGCTTTGAATATAAAGCACTAAAATTTTGAAGCTACATTTTTAAAATTCTCAAATATTTTACCTGTGCTATTTAAAACAGAAACTAAGGACACTAAGTAGGATATGAATTTCCATAATCCTCTTTCATCATGGAATCTTTTTCTTTAACGTTCTCCATGCTACTTGTATTCCATATTAATATCACATTTTCAAGCCAACTTGGTTGCTTCATAATCTATTTCTTTGAATTGAGATTCATACTCATTTTGCATGATTTTCAAATCTTTTTCAAAAAGCTGAATCAAATGAGAAGCCGTTACCAGATCTAGACTACTTTTCTGTAAATATACGGATAGAGAGCCTTGTCTAGCACTTTACTCCAGAATATAAGAAAACTAAGAATTTGTCAGTACTGAGTGTTTCCAGTGTAACCTTTGCCCCAGCGAGCTGTCTAGAGTACAGGTCTTTATCTCACCACCCAGAATTCTTTGTAGAGCAACTACTAGTGCTGGTAAATTCTGTAAGACTGTTTCTAGTGATGACTTACTGGACACCTATCTAGTATCACAATGTTTCTTTAGAGTCAGTGCGGATATGATTGCGTTGTTTTTTTTAAGTACTGAAAGACTGGATAAACTACCAGGAAAAGGTATAGATACTTTCTAGAGTTCACAAAAACAATGTGGTTTGACTATTGGAGCTTACTGCATCAATTAGAACTAAATTTAAATTATATGCACAGCAGTGCATAAAGACCACAATTGAAGCAACTTCCCTAATCTTTGTCTGGAGACCAGATATTTCACCCGACCTGGTGCTTACTGCCATAAGACATAGTTTTTGACCGCCCTAAGTTTTTGATTACTAGAAGAAAAATGTTGAAAAAATCTTCAGCCCTTGCTCCAGGTAATTCGCTAAATTGTATAAATCGTTCCACCCGATCACCATTTACTATTACATGTTGCAAGCATAAAGAAAATTCATCAATTCTGCTGATATCATTAGTAGAGTCAACAATTATTGCAAAGTATTTAGCCACCTTTATTTCAGCTATTATCTTTTATAGAAACTCAGCTGATAAGGACTGTATCAGATCATTTTGTTTGTCAGATATGTTGCATTTCGAACATTCGTTAATAAATATTGCTCCAGCAGCGTATCATTTTTGGCAAATGCCTTAATAAGTTCTATAATACAGGTTAGTATCATCCTATTTTTCTCTATCACTTTCTTTTCCACTGTTACAAGGCCAGATAAGACAGTTCTGTCATAGAACAAACAAAATTTGGCAAGGAAAAGATCTCTTTCTGCTTTATTGTGAGTTTCAGTTTTCGTGTTTTTCAATTTTGTGTACCTTTAACTTTAAGTCTTACAACCAATTTTTGGATTGTTCCAACCATCCGACCAATTTGCATAAAGCCAACAAGCAAAACACAGCATAATGGTTCCTCTTGGTGAGTGAACCAGCCACTGCCTATCCATTTCACAACCACTTTTAACTTCTTTCTTGTACCAAGTTGCACTGAAATGACATCCATTTTCATCTTTTGGATAACTGTCAAAATTATCTCTAAGACCTGGCTGACAAGTGCCAAACTCAAGAAGAGCACGTACAAGATCAGGTGTGTTCACAAAACATGCGTGGGGGTGGGTATTCCATATGTGTGTGTCAATGATCGCACATAGTCTTACTGTGTCATCTTCGTCCTCTGGTTGATCATCTGCTGAAGTGGTTATGGCTTCTAGGAGCTTCACTTGCACCACCTGCGCAGATGCAGCAGCCAGGATGCTGTCACCAGCCCCAAGGCCGAAAGTAGCTATAAAACAAATCTTTAGACGGTTTCACCTCTGGCACAACCACAACAGCCTGGATACTGTCTCCATCTCCTGGACTGAAGTTAAGTTGAAAACCTTCTGAGGGTTCAGCTTTTGGCGCAGCAGACATTGTGCCTGCCAAATGAAAAATAGGCATCCAATTTCTGACGATTCTTTTTCTCAATTTGCAACTTCTTTCTGTCCCATCCAGATAGTTTCTTCTTAGTGCTTTTCTCCATGGCATTCCTTATCAGAAAAAATCGAGGCAATCTTAACAATTTATTAAAGATCTTTTTAAAATGTATTGCAATGAAATATCTTCTTTGAATGTTTAATTTTGGTTTTAATCGCAAGAAAATAGCATAAAGTTTTTTGTAAAAAACCAAAAGATACTTTTGCATATTTAAGCAGATTTTAGACCGTTTTTCCATTTACAATGTAACTATAATGCTAAACTGGACCCTTATCTTCCGTATTGTCTTGATAGAACAGTTTGATTTTAGCAAAGAAGTTGAAAAAGCAACATTCACAACATGTAGAATCCATAAGAAAGGAACTAATCAAATCTGTACAAGAAAGGAACAAATCGAATTTGTAACAACAAAGTCATTGAATATTTACATAACAAAATAATTGCGTTAACTGAATTTTGTAACAAATTTTGTTTTACTTCATTGAGAAATCATTTTTCAAAAACATGAAAATTTATCATGACATATTAATTAAATAATATCAGGATACATGAGTAGTAAGAGAAGTAACCTGAAAACTTCAAAGCTGCAGTTTTGTACGATGGACAAAAAGTAAGGGTTCACTTTACCATTATAGTTACATTGTAAATAGAACTCCCACTAAAACTAAAAAAAAATTTTTTTTTCAAAACTTACATTTTTCCAAAAGTAACAAAGGTTTGATTGAAATACATAAAATTACTTATGATCCAAATCTTAAGAATTTTCATATCAGAATTTTCTTCAATGACACAAAGATTATTATGAAAGAATTAACATGTTACATGTTTCAGGCATTTCTATCGACACATGTAGCCTTGTTGTCAAAGGTGCTTGGAGGTATCAATATAACACCTTCATAATGAAACAAACTGGAGTTTGGGTCATGCAAAAACCACTTATTTCATTTTCCTGTGTGTTGGGCGAATCTTCCTCTAAGCAGATATTCTTTGGGGCTCTATTTTGTGAGCAAGCGAGACAAGAGGACCTATCTTTTTGGTAATTATAGCTAATAACTAGCCTTTTTGCTGTTTCAAATGTGCAGAAAAATAGGCTGAGCCAGTTCTTTTGGTTATTTCTCTGGTGACACGATCAGGTCAGATTCTGAAATTTTATCACAAATATGATCTGGTCACTAAACATGTCCCTACTATATGAGGTTGGAATGGAATTGAAACCAACTATACTGAATACATGTTATTGTCT
>VCCN01005798.1:8180415-8198777 GCA_006491835.1 Architeuthis dux
ATGTTCAGAAAGCTTTCTTAATAGTAAAATGAACATGAGGTGTCTTTGTCACTGAATATTGCTATGCAGATAATAAGCTGGTTAAATTTTAGCTGTTGATCACTTTTTTGAAAATATCATTAACTAAAATTTCCTGAACTTAAGGAAATTTAACATATTTATGCATAAACACAATAGCATATTGTCCCTCACAACAACAAAAAAACAATAAAAAATAATGAGGAGTCCAAACAAATGAATAGATTGTAAGGAGAACTTATTTCATAAATGTATATATCAAATGATTTGCTAAGAAATAAAATTACCCAAGAGGTCAGTTGAAACATCCAATCCAATTAAAAAGAGCATGATAAACGAACTGAAACACAAAGGATGACGACTCCATAACCAAAATGAGCCCAACTTCATAATTCTAAATAATACAATCATCATAAAATGTGATATTAAACTGTGTTAAAACATTGAATCAATAATAAGGTCTGAAACATTGACATCAATTTGATTTTTTCTAATGAGAAAGAGAAGGTGATTGTAGAAAGTGCTTATTCTATGGTCACAGCAATGACTAAATTGTCCAAATTCCAATTTTTTAAAATTAAATTTTACCATTTCATAAAGCAGTTTTCAAATCATATTATAATTTCTAGAATCGAAGATACTGAATTATGCTTTTCTGGGCCTAGAATCATATTTGACTTTATGCATATGCATGTGTATAGATAGAAAGATAGATAATTAATTAGCACTCTTAAAAATTAATAGAATAATAATAAAGTTAAGCGGTTATGTTAGTAGTAGCAACTGACATAAGTGTGGAAATTTTGCTCTAAACAAATTTAAATATTAAAGAAAATAAATTGAAGTTTTAATTCTTTCTTGCCTTTTTATGGCCATAAATAACAAAAAGGTCGAAGCAAAATAACTTAAATGCCAGTGATGCCGATGTTGGAAAGATAGAGTTAAAAAGACACGTGTTATCAGGCGAGCCAAGTAGTAGCAGCAGCATGCAGTTGCATATAGCAACCACAACCAGGAAGTAAATAGCTACTCCTGCGATCATAATTAATCGACCCTGCTACCGTAAACCACGAACAATATTTCAATCTTTAAAATAAAATAGATTTATTTATTAATAACTGTCCGATATATAAGAGAAGGTTAGAGATAAAGTGTCATAAAAATAAAATATCATGTGAAACAAAAGTAAGATCATATTTCGTGATGGTTTTTTCCTGGTATAATTTCCTTCATTGGAAAATACATCTCTAAACGGAAAACACCCCACGTAACAAGCGAAATAATACTGTCATAGAGTGCAAGACTTGAGAAAACGGTTCAATATCATGTTAAAATTCTAACTCTTTCTTCGTTCACGTTCAGAGAGAGGGTTTTTACCATGCAAAGAATACAAACCAACGATGTTAATTCAATGAATTGTAGCTTAGCATCAGCTCTCCATGTGACTACGATGTGTAGTCTTGAAGAATGAAGACACCTTGCAACCGTACACAGTCATTGCATTAATATCGAAAAATAAATGAAAACGAATGGTTAGGAGGAGGAGGAAAGGAAATTATCAAAGTCGAAAAGGAATTGAAAAAATAAAATATGAGCGAAAAAAGAAGACAGTAAGCGAAAAAGAAGACTATTTATATATCGCAACGGTATTGAAGAAAGAAAGCAAAGACTATGATGAGACACTGACCAAAGCAAACAGAAATCTTCCTTTAAAAAAGGGGGGTGGGGGTTAAATAAAAGCGAGTGCGCACATAGTGAGAAGACAAGTAAAAGAAGACATGGCTGTAGGTACCAAACCAGAGCAGTCAGTATGTTGTGTAGGCCGGGCCGCCGGTGAGGGGTAGGTAGATATTGTTGTTGAGTTGTTGCGATATGACAACTAACAACAACAACAACAAACGTGCTGATGATAGTCAGCGAAGTCGCTAGGTTGTCGCACCTGTTGTAATAGTAAGTAGTACAATAATGGTCATTTAACAGAAACAGTTAAGGCAGCTACCAGAGTATCATTAGTGTAAAACTAGTACTACTAGTAGTAAGAGGCAGGTATTTACCCCCAGAAATTGTCTTTGTCAGCTTGGTAGTGCTCTAATTGCCAGCAGCATCCATCTTCTCACTGACGAACCTTTCTTCTTGTTAGTTCTTTCTTTTATACACAAAACAAGCTGCTGATTATTATAACTATTATTATTATCATTATCATTACTATTACTGCCATCAGGTTGTTTTGTTGCGACTGCAAAGGTCTGATCACTGGACACCGACAGACAACTCATATCAAGAATTGAAATAAAAAAAAATGTTTCTTAAAAATTCCTTCTTTTGTAAACCGTTTTAATATATAAAAATATATATTGAAAATATTTTTAAATGCATATTCATTTTTATGGGAAAGTTAAAAAAATAGAAAAAAAAATGTTTTTTTTAATTCAAATGAAATAAAATGTGCAGTGAATGAAAGATCAACATTTTTGCACCAATTCCTCGTGCTATTAATTTTATTTGGTAATAAAATTTTAAGAAGCTAGATTTTGCTTTAAAAAAAATAAAAAGTCAATCAATGATGACAAATATTTAAGTGTTGAAAATCAGAAAAATATTCGTCATCTTCTGTAAATTAAAAGGTAACATTTTAAAATAACCACAAAAATAAATAAATTTTAATATTGAATTTCGTCACAAATCTGAAATAACGTGTGTTGCTGTGTATTATTGTGTGTAGTCGGGTGTAGTAAAATATTACGTGTTAGTGTAGTTCTATTTAAAAGCAGTAGATTTTGTAGTGGGTTGGAACTTGGAGGGAAAGGGAGGAAAACAAGCAGCAAGCGAAGGGAAAGGTGAAAAAAAAAGGAAAGGAAAAGCATGTCTGGTGGGAGAAGGAAGGAATATGCAGACAATCACAAGAAAGCATAAAACTGGGAACAGGTGACACTGGTGGATTAAAATGGGAGTAGGAGAGATAGATTGATACATAGTGTGAGAGAGAGAGAGAGAGGGGGGAGAAGAAATAGATTGATGAATAGACAGACAGAGAGTGGAATAGAGAAACAGGGACACAGAGTGAGAGAGACACGTGGAATGTTACAAGCTAACAATAACCATACGATAATAATAACATAGACCAATAATCAGTATGAAAGAAATGCGGGTTGCGTGAGAGAGAGAGAGAGAGGGATAGAATAAAGAATTACGAGAGAGTGAATGGTGGGGATCGATGATGAGGAAAAAGGCCGATTGGTCGGTCTGCCTGTCACAGACACAGACAAGAAGACACGTTGGTTCGTTCATTGTGTATTTTGGGGATAAGGGGTGGAATGAATGGGATTGAGGAGGATTGATGACACGGCTGGCTGCTGACTGGTACAACTGGCATTGGCAGTGGCAGGGACCAGAGAGAGAGATAGATAGATAGATAGATAGAGATAGAGATAGGAACGAAGAGAAAGGGAGGGTCATGGATGGAAAAGTAAGGAGAAAGCGAAGAACGAAAGCAGAGAGAAAAACAGTAGTTGAGTTGAGTAACGTTGCTATGCACACATGCATTCTTCCACATCACACAACAACACGGTAACATCAGCCGACAACAACAAACTATACAAAATGAAAATAAAGGGGAAGAAGAAGAAGATGATGATGCGGTCTGCAATGCTTTTGCCTTGGCATGTGCACAACTAACCAGTAACTAGGAATTCCGTTAGTTTGCTATTTTTAGTGATTTCTACACTGTACGGTAAAAATAAAATGGTTCGTTCGTTTGGGAGGTTTGCAACATGGTGTTCTTGGTGCACGATTATTTAACAATAAATACATATAAGTTTAAAATTAATATTGGATCTAAATAAAACATTCTCTCACTTTCTCTTTCTCTCTCAAAAGAAAAATAGGTGTGAAGAACACCTATTTTTCTTTAAATCAAATTAAATTAAAACCAAAAGTTTAATTGGCATTTAAATCAATTTCTCTAAAAACCCGAGAAAAGACCATGTAATACCCACATGGCATGTGTGGGTATATTGTTGAGTGTTTTGTTTGTGTTCATAAGCAAGAACGTCTATCTTTCTTTCTTTCCCATTATTCTGCTAAGTGAGCGTATGATAACAAGCCTCACCAGCCTGGTATCGGGGTAGAATTCTTATTCCTTTTTTTCTCTCTCCTTTCCTTACACCGTTTTTTTTAATGTAAACATGTTCTTTGTTTATTTAAACTGTCTGGCACATGAAACATATACTACTTGACATCTTTTTTCCCAGACATTGACATATTTTCTAACAACTTCACCAAAATAACTTATCGCGATTGTAGTGTTATAAAAATAATACACAATAAGGAGAACACGTTGTTGTATGTTTTTCCTCATATAGCAGCACTCAACAAATAACACTGCAACAGCGAGGAATGAGGAAAAGAAAAACGTGGAGCTGTATAGCACCATTGATCGACCCCGGCATGTTACTCGGTGCATGTGGGTTATGATATCAAATTTCAAAGGCAGGTATATTTTAGTGGGCATAAAAAGTGAGAGGAGAAAAAATGATAAATTTATTGATGCATTGAGTTTTAGGATTTCTAAATAATAAAAAAAAACCCCAGGAAACAGAGAGAAAGAAAATAAAAGAAGTCGATATGTAACCGGCAGTGGCAGTCGGCTGGTCGCCTGCTTCGGAACGATAGAAGCAGACGACATGCATCCCGTTCCATTCCTTCATCATTTCTCTCCGAAAGAAATTCCCAGATTTAATGACTAGAAAGGCTTTATTCTAGATAAATTTGATTGAGTAAGGATCCTTATGAAACACACTGTCAAATTCATTGAATTTTGTTTTAGTTCGTTTTTGTATTTGACTTAAATTTGTAGTTCGGATAATTTGATTAATGACTCAGAGGGTTTGTGTAGCTGAGCAACACTGCAAGGAAAAATGCACTCAGAGGATCGAATTTCTCTTTCGAATTAGAAGAAAATACGATTAAAAATTCTCGAAAGTATTTAGAATAAAAGCTGGCAAATGACGGATTTTTTTTATCATTTCAATAAAAATGTCATCGTTTAAAATTTTATTATACAAAATAAAAAAAAAGAACGTATACATCATTTTGATTTATTTAGACAGGAAGAAGAAGGAATCCCGAGAGTGTCCATCCTCTGAAGAGAGAGAGACATTCCTTCTCTTATAGGTGATAGAATGAAAGGAAACACTCAAAATTAATAATTAAAATATGGAAATTAAAATGTAAATTAGAAATTTCCCTCTTCTCTCTTTTTCAAAACTATTCTTTTATCTCTCAAGACAGTTCGGTTCAATCATAAGAATTGGAAAAGTGAAAAACCACTACACAAAACAAACAGTAACACGTCATTTTTCTAGGAATCCTGTGTAAAATTATACGAAGCAAGTAAACCAAAATGTTTGCCCTTAAAAAACTGTAAGGGTTTTTGTCTTCTTCCCCTTTTTTATCGTGTAAATAAGAACAGGCGAAAAAAAACAAACTTTATGAAGCAGTACGAACACATAAGTGAACACTAAGCAACAACAATAGCAACAACAAAACAAATCTAAAAATTTGAAATAAAACAGAAACTAAGGGTTGATATGAACAACGAGGACAAATATGGGAAAATATTTAAATTAACGAAAATAATAAAGATATATAAATGAATACAATATAGTAGAACATTTTTACAACGATAACAACAAAATCTTACCGATTTGTTAATGTTATTGTGAAGTGTAATAATGAATAATAAATGGCAATTAATAGTAAATGTTTGATGCATGTGTTTGCGTGTTTTTGTTGAGAAAAATGCAGTGTGCGTGTATTTTTGAAAAAATATTAACATATAATTTCTTAATATTAGATCATGATGGGCAGTGGCTAAAATGTATTATTGGTTTTTGTTTGTTTTGTTTTCGTCTCTCAGCAGAGAAAAACCAATAAATATTACATTTCTTTTTCTTTCTTTCTTGCTAATTTTTCTTTTCTTTTCTTTTTTAGTGTCGTAAGTTGGATGAGGAGAAAAAGAAGAGGATGGATGGATATGGAGAAGCCTTCTTTCCTATGTGTTGCATTAGCTCTATGGGAGTTGGAGAGAGAGAGAGAGAGAGAGAGAGGGAGAAAGATAGATAGATAGAAAGAAAGAAAGAAAGAAAGGAAGGAAGTCTTACTACTACTTCTGGTTTCTTTTTCATTTCAATGTTCATCATCATCAATACCATCATTTATTTCCCTAAATTATTATTATTATTATTTCTGGGACAGGAGATGACGACCAGGGGCGTAGCTGGGGATTTAGGGGTCAAAGGGGGCTTGGCTCCCTATGGGGCTCTCTCCAACATTTAGTGAGATGTGTTAACGTATAATGTTAGTGGAAATACAGTTAGGTGAACTACTATTCATAAAGCTTTGCTCCCCCCCCTGTATTGGGGGGGGGGGGGTTACCCCCACCTACTCCCTCATCTACGCCCCTGATGACGACGACAACTACTGCTGCTGTTATTATTGCTCATATCGATGATAATGATGATGAGGAGGGTAGAGATGACGATGAAGACTAGGACATGAAACAGAAAAGGCCGGGGTTTGTCGACCTAGGCATTAAACCAGAGACCCCACCCCCACCCCCCAACAGAAGCGGAAAAGAAAGAAAGAGAAAGGCAAGCAATGAACGAAGAAAAAAAAAGACAATCCCGGAATCCGGTTGATGATGAATAGAACGATGTCATACACAATAATATCATCATCATTGTGTCTTTCTTCCCAAGTTCTTCGTCAGCCAACATTAAGAAAAAAATTGTTTAGTTTTAGTTTTCCTCTTTTCTTCCTTCCTACAACCAGTAATTTTATAAAGAAAGATCAATGACAATGTTATTTGTTGTTTTTTACCCAGCTTCATATTCAATTACAATTTTAAAAAATAAAAGGTAAGTGGAATTCTGGAATAATTGCAATTACGGCATTGCGAAACCAATTCCACCTTTTAAAAATTTATGACAAACGACAAAAACTAGCAAGATAAACATTTTTCAAGGTCGTAAACAGTTTTAAATTTAATAAAAAAAAGTACAAAAATGTTATATATGGACATTTTTCTTCGCTTATCTACAGCATAATTTACAACAAATCATCATTTCGTTCCATGTTTAATGCTGATAATCAGTTGGGTTTTTTTTCAAAGACAATAAACTGGTGTGAAGTTATTTTCCACGTGTTATAATTCACCCGGTAGCTTTTTTCAGTGTTGTTTTCACACCGACTTGACACGGATTAGTGATGTTGTCAGACACTTTTAATAAGGCTTGCTTTCATCTTTTGTCGGGTATGCGACTGTAATTAAAGTAAAATGTTAACTTGTTCAGGGGGACTGGGATCTCTTCTCGAGGATTTAAACCCGACTGGAGTCTTCCTTCATCCTGGAAATTGGGTGGGATCTAAAATAAATTATGTGCCGAATAAACCCAAGTGTAAACTGTTCTGTTATATCATTTTTTTTAATTTTGACTAATCTCTCTAACGTTTTACTAATCGACTAAAAGTAATGTTCCCTTGTATTTTTAAATGTTGACTATTATAATATTTTGTATTGAGATGCCCAGGGAGGCATTACAATGTAAATAAATAAATTGCAATATGAGATAAGGAAAAAATACTTCAATCTCAGTCATTTCGTCACACGCATTCCTTTCCTATTAAGCAATGTTGTGATGGTTTGTGTTTGTCCCTTTTTTATGCTATATTTATTTCAAGTCACCAAATAAAAATTCAGTTAGTATCTCGTACATAAAAAAAAGAATCCTTTTTTGTTTTTGCATACCTTTTTTTTTCAAAGAAAAGGAACAAAATGAAAATATAATAAACTTTGTGATTATTTTTACTATTTTTTTCTCCCCCATTCGCTTCGGTATTTTCTTTCTCCTTGTTATTGTTTAGTGATATATTCGTATATTTATATTTTGTAGGTCGCGGTTTAAGCTTATCTAGCTTCTTATTTAGAAAAACAAAAAAGAATTTCAATATTTCTAAGTTTTTCTAAATTGTAAAACACGTTAAAAATCCTTTTTACTTAATATTCAATTTATTTTATTTTTTTAAGTACGAGTAATTCCTGCACCTGCTTTACTGACTCTTCTTAACAAGGAAGATTCTTCTTCACAGAAAAATCGTCTACTTGCCATATTTTCGTATTTGCATGTTTTTTCATTCACGTGTTTTCTTTCCTATTTATATTCTTCTCATCTCTTTCTTTATTCGCTCATCAGTCACTTAGGAATGTTGACTTGGAAGCAACAAATCTTTCTTCTTGGAACAATTTCATCACCCTTTTTATTATCAATAATAATAGTTAGTCGCTAATAATTGGTGCACACCACACCAGGGTTACCATTTTATGGCCAAAATTGGCCTTTTTAAAAAGTATTTGGCCATTAACTTTTTGGTTTGGTTATATTAAGATTTTTGGCCCTTTTTGACATTTTTTTCATTTCCTTCGAACATTTTATTTTTAAAAATAGAACAAAAATTTCGCAAATAATTTTTTGTGTTTTCCATCCATAAGACTCGTTTGCTTAGCATTTGCTAATTATTTGTAATTTTGTTAAGATTATGTAAAATTGTAATGATAAACTGGACCCTTACTTTCTGCAATTCGTACAAACAAAAAAGTTGACTTTTGCAAGGTACTTTAAATAAATTCTTATTTTTGGTGTGCACTGCAGTATTGCAATGTTAATTTTGGCATATGGCCACTTTTTTACGTGTTTTTGGCCAGAAACGTCTCCAAGGCCCCCCCCCCCCGCCGCCGCCGCCGCACGCGCGTGGCTTTTTTTTTATACAAGTTAGAAGAAACAAGCACATTTTTAGCTCATTTAAATAACTTCATAGTTAATGTTTTAATTTTAAACGGACGTCTTTAGAAATGTATCAGTGATAAACATGCTAAAACTAAAAAATTTAAAATCACTTTGTAAACTAAAACTAGGTAATTTTATTTCAATGAACTTATGAGTATATACAGTCATATGGGAATTTTTTGGCCAGAGGGCTTGATTCTCCCGAAAATTTACACAGTTTTTTACCCGAATTGGAGGGCGGGGGGCAGTTGCCCCTGGCTCTTACGCCTATGAGTATAGTTAGATTTAAATTTGATAAGTTGTTTCATCGTTTATTCGATCGCCATAAAGGTGCTTGTCTTAGACGTACTTAGTTTTAGTATTTTAAATCAAACATTAACAATGACAACGTATTTAAATAAATTCCATACTTTCTTTTTCCTTTTTGACGATTTTGAGTGTATTATTAGCAGTAGTAGAGGACTTACAGAACTACATAGCATTTAAAATTGAAAATTTAAATCAACATGTGTGGTGTGCGAAGAATGCCTACCAACCCCCAAAAAGGTGCTTTCCTAGAAAACACTCGTCACTAAAAAACATTAAACATTTATTTGCCGTAAGTTTTGTCAAAATATACAATGCTCTAAAGCAGCAGTTCTTAACCTTTTTACCACCATGCCCAACACCCAGACCTCCCGCATTTCGCATGATACTCCCGCATTTTGAAACCATGTTCTGCCCCCCCACCCCACACACACACGCACATGCTTTCCCTCATATGTAATAAATTTGTACGAATATATCGCACTGAAAAAAATATACAGACCTACCAAGTCTCCCACATTTTGTTGATTATCCTGGTTTAAAATTATGTTACAGTCGGTTTTCAATATACTGAAATAGCTGTTTTAGAGCTTCTAAAATTGAAAATATTCTTTTTTAGGAAATCTCCCTCCTGAGAATTTCTAAACCTTGGCAGGTCTGCGCCCCCTTAGTACTTGGACCTTGCTTCCATACCCAACTTCACATCTTCAACCAAATGATTAGTTTGAAATGGATACTGCAAATATGTGGGTAAAAAAATAATTTTGATATACTGTAGTATGTTCTTTACGATATTATACAAACAAGAAAATTCCCCAAATAATCAGAGAAAGTCTTAATTTTTTCTTGCGGGCTCAAGCTCCCTCTTGAAATTACTCACACTTCCCTTAGGGCGTTCCAATATAAATAAATAAAAACTTAAGAAATAAGCTGGTTAAAAGACAGTCTTAATCAAATGTTTTTCATTCTTCTACTTTTTGGTTGTCAAAGTTAGCCTAACTATTGTGTAGGCCAACGGTTCTTAACCTTTTTTACTCCATGCCCCACCTCGACAGCTCAAGAAAATTGATGTCCCCCTTACTTATAATAAGAAATAATTTAATTATATATAAGGTGGCATATATGAACTTTAGGGTACTTACTAAATGTGTGAAATTTAGTAACAACACTTTTATATCTCATCGCTTTTATACCTCACAAAGATAATGAGTTAAGCATTAGTTATTATGTAATCTATAGTAAAATTAGTAATTAATAGTATCGTATAATTATAAATTAATAGTATTGAATAATTAGGAATTAATAGTATTGAATAATTAGGAATTTTGAGCCACAGAATGCTTTTCACTTTTCACACCCAAATTCCAAATTGCTCCTCAATATATTGGGTGTGCGCCCTATGTTCAGAATGACTGGTGTAGGCTATTGTAAAACAGATTTAGCCCATAATTTAAGAAGGAACCTCAGACCCCCAGACTTCCTGTTCTCTCCTCTACCTATTGAGCCAAACCTGCAAGCGCCAGATTGGTTAGTAGACTGACCGTTTAAAGGGATAGTGATTTTTTCTTGGTTTGAAATCGGAAATTCCTCATCCCCATCCCATACCTGATCTCATATTTTGAAAATGATTTGAAACTTGTTAAATTAAAACATTCGTTTTACTAAAGAAAAATACTAACATGATTTGTAGTAGTAGTAGTAGTAATAATCATTATGATAACAGCATTAATCAGCAATACCGAGGAGGGTGCTGGAGTATTGAAGAGAATTGCTGTAACTTAATTTCCAGTGAAAGCCACCAGATACTACTGGTGTGAAAACTCAGCAAATGTAAAATCTATAATTCAATATTCTCAAGAATACATTTTTTTTTTAAGTGATACATAATTCAGAATCTGAGAATAAGAGACCAGGCTATTACAAATTTAAAAAAATTTGTGATGATAAATTTCATCCTACATCTCATATGAAGTGAGTGAGATATTGAGCCTCACCACATGGAGCATAGACTGACAAGAGTAGAGATAAGCTTAGTGGGGCACAAGGTCATAAGTGTAGGGCACCCAATCAGAATCAAACTCATTATGGTCTGCGAGACTAGCTTGCAAACCAGTACTCCACGGTGAGCATTTATGAATTAAGTACAAGAATGTTGCAGATTTTACAAACAGAAGAAAGGAAAATGATTGCTCTAGGGCAGTGGTTCCCCCTGGGGGGTTCGGGTGGTCCAAGGGGGGAATAAGGCTATTAGGTAAAAATAAAAGTCCAGTCTAGAGATAGTGTTTTCTGCACTTCTATCAAGTCAAAGGCTCGAAATAAGCTTTAAGTTGTACTCTCTCACTAATAGACCCACAAATCGAAGAACTAGTAGCAAACAAACAAGAACAGAGATCACATTGATGTGTATATCAGTTTCGCTTGCTTTCTTTGAGTAACAAATACACAACAACAGCTGTACAATTATAAAATTAAACTAATTCTTAGTATGAAGCTGTCTAATTATGCATAAAATAAAGTTATTATTTAAAATTATTTTTTGTTGCAACTTAATAAATGGAAGGGGGGGAATACTAGTAATCTTAGTGACAAAAGTATGGAATGACTGCTCTAGGGAAAGGTCCTGTCATAGTTTTAAATTTAAATTTGAATTTATCACTAGAATAGAACCTCAGATAAGGTGTTGTTTCAGGCTCGTATTTTACTACTAGGCCATAGACACAATTTCTGTCTTTTATTCACAGAACTGAAAGAGCCAGAACCACTCAGTTAAAATGATGCACTGATGTTTCTCATTATTCAACTGCTGGTATTCAAAGGAAATTGAACCTTCAGGCAATCCACTGATTATTCATTATAGTAGAGTTCACTGGAGCAAACTATCAGAAAGAATATGATTTTTTTGATTTTTTTTCTAGCGAAAACTATAGTTTAACACTAATAAAAAGAAATGCCAAGGTGCGCCTGTTCTTTTGATAACCAGTGTAAAAAATCTTATTCAGCAACCTATCTATATTTATTACTTGAAATTTTCATATAGCAGAAACTCTTAAAAAGCAACCTTTCACTTTATTTTTTAAAAAAAGATTATTCAGAAAATGAACTCTTTTTTTATTTTTATTTCCATGGACCAAAGTGAACTTAGAACAGGTCAAAATGGGATTAAAATCAAACCATGATATGGAAACTTCTCTTCATGTCACATTTTCACCAGATCTGTTACAGTTAATCACAGTTTTCATGTTTTGTATAGCTAAAATAAATTTAAAAAATGATAATAATCATATATATATATATATATATAATAAGAACTGTGTCTGTCATACTTATAGTATCAGTAGCAGCCATCAACCCCTCTCCTTTCCTACCCTCTTATTAAACTACCTAATTTTCATTAGCAGTCATTAACTGAACCTGTTGTTGTTGTACACATGATAACCATCAGCGAAGCGACGCGTCATGGACTAGTAGTAGTACTAGTAAGGAAAAGAACACTCTACTCAAAGTTAGGCATGGTGGAGGATGCATAATGTTATGGGACAGAACTGCTTTGCTGCCTCTGGTACTGGAGGCCTTGACCGTATCAAAGGAATCATAAAAATCAAAGGATTATTAATAGTGGAGCGGATAACAGGAAAATCATGCACTTTTTTATTTGTTGCTATGAAATTTGGTGCGTTTGTTCTCCAGAGGGTTCTGATCGAATCTGCCTGATTGGTCACTTGAAAATCCAAAATGGCTGCCAAATTGGCCTCCCAAAGTTGATTTTCTTTCATAGAAATGTGTGTAGTTGGCCGAGTTGAAGGATTTCTGTGTCAATTTGTATGTTTTAAAACATTCTAGAATATTATTTTACTAGTTTAACACTAGTGTAATGATTTTAGTAATATAATATGAAATTAATAATGGAAAAGTAACAAAAAAAGAACTCCAATATAACTGTATTGTTCATATGTGAATGTTCCTCAAGCTGCTACTGCTCACACATGCAGCTGCAGACTTTTCTTACAGGAACACTTGGTCAGTTCCTGACAGCTGGCTGCAATTGGGGGTAATGTTGACCAACATATCTGCTATGTCTCTCCTTTCTGCATCCACCTCCAGTCTGCAGGACTGCTGGTATCTGACCTGGAGATGGTAGTCTGGCGCCAGATGATCCCAGTCTGATAAGCAGCATGCTTGGTGTGTTCTATTGAGGGCTGCTTGTGTTGGTGGAATTGAGTTGTATGGTCTGCTTGCAGGCAAAGAGATCAAGTGGCTGCGCTTGATCTGTCATACATGAGGAGGACAAATCTCTCTAGCTGTTGCTTGTCAAGATCAGTAACTGATGTTGGATGCTGGCTGAGATTGCTGGAGGTTTCAGAAACCTCACCACAGATGATCCAAGTCTGCCATGCAGTCTTTTCCCTTTACCGGGGAAGGCTGACAACATCACATCCAGTGAATGCATGAAAATATGGTATTCCATTGGCTTTCTCAGGCCCTATTACAGAAACTATCTGGAATCCATTGTACATTGGCTCTTTGGCCAAATGCAATCCACATGTCCTCAAGACCAAGGTCTTGTAAGGCTGGCAGTACAGATATTGCTGTGACGAGGACGTCAGTGTCATTAGCCTTGATGATGAGAGACTTCATACCATCCGTTGTTGCATCCCTGGCATGTACAAATATTTGTGTGTCAGCTTCTTTATGATAGCATGTAGATACAGCATTCAGGGACCTTCTTGTGTTGCTAATGGCATCTCCTTTTGTGACAAAGAGTGTGCTTGTTGTCTTTGCTCACACATCTTCTCTGCAAGCAAGGGAAACAGCTCAGTCTTATTGCTGTCATCTCAAAGAAATCTTCTCCATTTGTTAAGGGTCTTACTGGTTCCTGTCACTCTTTTTGACCTGGCTTCAGATTTCAGGCTTGACTTCTCGTACACATCAAACACTATGTCTACCATTTTGTACTTGGCACTGTAGGATTCCACCATCTGGATGATGTCTTCTCTAGCATAGTCATCAAATGTCTTTGAGGTGCGTGGAGGTAGGGCATTGATCAGTGCTGAGCCATCTATGATGACTGCATCTCCCCTTGGTTCTCTGTCTGGAATGTTCACTTGTGCTTGAAATATTTCAGCCAGCTGTGACTTCTGACATGTATTAAGCTTGCCACTGTCACTGAGAAATGCAGGAGATGGCTGGTTCTCATGCTTGAATAATACTTGCAAGTCACAATGCCTGTACTGATATTAGATGAAGAGTTGTGAGAACAACTGACAGTCATCTTTCAGCATCTTCTCCTTAGAACTGTCCCTAGCTTGCTTTAAGACTTGTTTAAAGAAATAAACTGTTCTCATTGATTCAGTGATAGAATGAACATTCATCTTTATTATTTAGGCCCTTCATCAATGACTGGAACTGCTCTTTGCTCCACTTCGGCAAGAGATTGGCCTGCAATATTCTTCATGCTAGTAGGTCGGCTGACTCTCATTGGAATGGGTTGCCCATCTCCTGCAACACTACAGTGAGCATTCAGTGTCTGATCTTGATGTTTTCCGCCATTGTTTGCATCTTTCACACCAGACACAGCCTCGTATCCAGCTATTAGATGGCTCACTTTGTGTACAGTTACCATCCACCAATGAAGTGCTACCGGGTGTTCTGTCAATCCAATAGCTCCTCCATCACCATTGATGACTGAATTATTTCGTTCATGGGCTTGGTCAATTGCCAGAGAAATCTTTTCTAGACTTGTGAACAACAAAACTGCCCTTTTGAAACTCCCTAGTCACTTCTGGATGTTGTTGCTCAAGGGACATCATGTCTCAGAGGTGAACTGGGATCCATCGCACATAATTGACATTGTTGTTTACAAAGATGTAAGGGCCAGTTCTGAGAATGCTTCATTACATACACTTCTTCTTTGAATGAGTGTGAAAATGTGTGTATGAGTTTATATATATATATATATATATATGTATGTATGTGTGTATGAGTTCATATATGTGTGTATGTTACAGACACATGATGGGCTCAGTCCTTATGGTGGATGTCCATCAACGTGCGATTATTCATTGCCAAACACAATCTTTGCATTCCCTCTTTTTCACCTATGGGTGAACCATCCTCTTTTTTAAATAAGTCATTTATTTATTTAGTCATGCAATTCAAGATACAATACTTTTATACACTAAAAACATATTTTTTATGTAAACCAATCGAAATTGATATGTTTACTATGGATAAACTTAGATTTCATTAATTTTAAAATAAAAAACACCAGAAACCCAGACAGGTATAAAAAAACACAGATCTGGGATTAAAAACCCTGCTCCGACAGCGTTGCTCCACACCACTGTCTGTTCAGCTGTGATGCATAGCCTACTCGGCCACATTTGCTACAGACACTTGGAGTGCATTCTGCTAGACAAACTACACAATGACACTATTTCTAAATTACCCCAAGCATCTTTTTCTGGAGTTCTGTAAAGAATGTTCATATTGGTGCAAATTGGACATATATGCAGATACATTAGTATCTGATAGGCCAATATCGGCCATGGCTGACTGATAAATCGGTCTAGTGTTACACAAAATCAGCACAATCCAATCCAACAAGCTTGAAAATATATGAATCGATGCTCATTCAAATCTACCAACTACATACATTTCTATGAAAGAAATCAACTGTGGGGGCCAATTTGGTGGCCATCTTAAAAAATGTCCGCCATCTTGGATTTTCAAGTCACCAATTGGGCATATTTGATCAGGACCATCTGGAGAACAAACACACCAAATTTCATGCTTGTCTCATAAAGTGCACACAAATATTGATTTTATCTGCTCCACTATAAGGGATTTTAGAGCAAAATGTGCTACTCAGTGTAAGAGGACTAGGTTTGGTCTGAAGATCATGGGTGCTCCAGTACAATAAAAGCCTAAAGCACACATCTAAAAGCACTCAAGAATGGTTGAAAAAGAAAAAAATTAACTGTTTTAAACTGACTGGCAACAGTGCAACTATCCATGCCAGATAGTAGAAATGAAATGAAGGGTATTTTCTATGCCTGGTTTATTTGGCTGAAGGTGTTTTGTGGGTCTTTGAGTTGGTGAGGTGTGGGTATTTAGATTAGGTGGTTCAGTGTAGGCTCTTAAGTGGGTGGGGGTGTTTGGTGATCCATGGATAGTCGCATTTTCTGCAATGTTCAAATGTCTTCTGATGAAGTCACTCGCTGCGACGAAATGCATAAAGGTTTGTCTTCATGATAATAAATATGTTTGAGATGTAACACACTTTTCTCAATCTTCTTTTCCACATTGTCTAATCACATCTACCATTCTGTTGGATTCCCTTACATCCACATAACATTATATATATATATATATATATGTACATAACATATATTTTTGCCAACAGAGTTTGGTCATAAATAATACCTGCTAATATCCGTTTTGATTGTGTAATGTTCCACTAAAAATAATAAAATCCTGCTATGTTTGGTTTAGAAGAAAATTAACTTTCTCTAAAGAAAGTGGTAGGGGTGTACTCATTTATGGGCGATACTGTACCTAAAAACAAGTCTGTCTGTATATGTCTGACGGTACAGCAACACTTTAAGAGAATTCTTACAAGTGTATTTATATTTTCTTGAAGAATAAATGACAATTAGCAAAATAGGAAAAGATATTTCTTCACAGATTTAGTCAGTACAATAAGAGAAAACCAATTTTTCATCACACAAAATCTCCTTTTTTTTTCTTTTTTCTTAAATTATGAAGTTTTTGTTTTTGATGTTGGTGATATATTTTACAATACATTTGTAAATATTTACATATTTCATCAGAAGCATGGCTAGAGATTTGGGGGCCCTGGAGGCTTGGCTCATTGAGTGGCCCCCTATAACATTTAGTGAGATTTGTCAGTAGAAATGCAGTAGGTGAAGTACTATTTAGTATTTTTAGTTTTTTGGGGACCCCCTTCATTGGGGGCCCAGGAGATGTTTTTAAATAGCCCCCTCCTAAGCTACGCCTCTCTATTTCATTAGTCTGAAATGTATTATGTTAATTTTCATAAAAAATAAAAATGAACGAGTTCCTTAAACAGGTCTCTCTGTCTGTAAGCAGCTGGTTTTATCTTTCTTTTTTATCTATTTGAACAGATTTACTGTAACAAATCATCAAGTTCAGAGGAGAGCCACAAAGATCATTCCGAAATTGGGAGATATATCTTACACCGAAAGATTAAAACTTAATCTAGAGACCCTTGAATACAGAAGAAAATAATGCTGACCTATTAGAGGTCTATAGAATCCGGAACAACTTATATAGAGTGGATAGGGACGTTTATTGTTCAAAATGCCCTGATAAGAAAATGTTGACTTCATCCATCTGCAATAAAACCAGTGGACACAGCCATTAACTACAAATTCAGACCTCCACGGCTGCTATCCAAGTCAAGATATGATGTGCTACATCAATTTTTGTCTGTATGAACTCAAGATGAAAGAAAGATTTCTTTTGTACACTTATTCCCATATGTGTCTATAGATACATATTTATTAAACTTAGCTTTTGTATAGCACAAGCTCTCATAGCAAATTAAATTCATTATCAATAGCTTGTGAGATTAGTTCAGTAGTTATTGCACTATGACAGGTGCACACATAAGCAAATAAACATTTTTAGTGTGTGCATGTATGCAGATGTATTAGTACCTGTTGTTTTTTTTATATTATCAAATGTAGAATCCGGACCCCAAAATTGATTCAAGTCAAAAGCACAAATTTTCAGATTACACCGTAATCAAAATTTAATTTAATTAATAAGTTTTTCAATTTTTGTGATACTATTTCTTCACAATATTCTTTTATGTAGTTAGAGTGGTCTGAATTCTACATTCTGCATTTCGTTCTTGTTTTGATTAAATTAAATTAAATTTTGATTATGGTGCAATTTTGGGGTCCGGATTCTACATTTGTTATCTTATTTATAAGAAAACGTTTTTCACTGTGTGTCTATTTTCAATACTGTTTTTAAACAATTTTATTAAATTACTAGAATAGTACTTGTAAAAAATAATGGGTTTATTTATGTATGGATTGACACTTATCATAGGATCAGAGTATCTGTGTGCTCTGCCTAGGATCAAAGTGTTGCTACCCAGCATTTCTGCCTAGGATCAGAGTGTAGTATCTGTGCACTCATTCAAAA
>VCCN01005798.1:8231062-8247066 GCA_006491835.1 Architeuthis dux
GTTGAGATTAATGTGTATGTGTGTGTGTCTTGGTGGTTTGATGTCCTACTGATAACAAAGATACTTCACACAACAAGATGCCCACAAATCATAAACACACTACTCATTCAGGTCGATTTAGAGATAGATTATATTGGTTCATAGAGGACTTAACGTTAAATTATACATAATTATTTTATGAATATTTCACTTTTATTTGGAGTTTTAAAAAAAATGGTAGCTGAAAACAAAAATAGAAGAACCCAAAGAAATATAATGCACTTGGCCCATAAATGTCAAATTTGGCTCTGTCAGTTGCACAGAACTATTGAAACTTTATTGTATGACGGCCAGGGCCAGTTTAAGACATTTGGGGGCCCTAGGCACTGATAAAATTTTGGTCTAGCTAATGTTTCAAATTGTATAATATTTATATTTCTTTAATAATTTGAAATATACTTTTAGTCGCCCCCAAGTTTCTCGTACGCCCTAGGCACTGTCCCTATTTTGCCAAATTGATAATATGGCCCTGATGACGACCCACTATGAAATATATTTGACTTATGAGGCACACCAATTGTAAAAATGAAACGAATTAGACAAAATACATCACTGAACTTTTATATCAGCCTACTGATATATGTACTTATAAGCCCTTTGTACTTTCATCTGTCGCTAAAAAGATTGAGATCAAATAAAATAAAATCTAGTGACAACACTAGATTGACAACTCTGTGGTGGGAGTGGGGCATACATAAGACAGGTACAGGACACATTCAAGGCATATTTGGAAAAATTTATTTAAAAAATGTATGCAGTACACTATTGTGACACAGCACACAGTTTGAGAACAACAAGCATACTGACTATATGCTAGGCGGCACCGGCCAACTGACTGACCGGCGCACCAGGATTTTGCCCAGTCGCCTGGCAGCCCAATCCGACCTTGCTCATACGTACATATTTTTAACTTGGGTATTTATTAAATGAATAGCCCTGTTTGATGACATTTTCAGGTGGTCCATGAACTAAGAATAAAAAAAAACTATCGTAGATGTGTTCATGGGTACAGAAAAAAAAACATACAATAAAAATCAACAATGGCAAGAGAAAGAATGGGTTTAGATGAACAATACTAAAAATGTTTCTCAGAAACTAATATAATAATTAACTGAACACAGAAACTAGTGGAATTTAGATAAGTGCTCATTGCAAAAAAAATACTGTAAAATTTATACTTTATGTGAAAAAGTTGTGAATAGCTTGATTTTAGCTTTGTTGAGTTCATGAGAAAACTGTAGGATTTTAATCATCCAATCAGAAAACGCTTTGGTAAAGAAATGTGTGTGTTTGTTGTAAATGCTTGGCAATAAGCTGAACATGCAGAATAACATGACAAAGTCTGTAATAGAGGAATTTGTTTCAAGCACAAATCTTAAAAGTTATTAGATTATAGCATGCCCAAAATATTTTTTTGCAAACTGTCAATGTAATTCATATTTAATTATATAATAAATGAAGCAAAAGTCAAGTACCAAGACCTTTAAGGATTAATATTCACAAAAATGCAATGACTTGGTCAAGTGTAAACAGTAGAATTTATTAACAAAAGTATTTTGCTTCTACGACTATTTAAAATTTAAGGATCAAAAACTAAAATATTTTTATATGAATTCCAAATTTTGTTTAGTAAACAAAACACCTTTTTGCATTTTTGATGTTATTACCACAATTCTTTAACCAATCCATTCTTTATTTCTTTGTGATGTGTATAATCTGCAAGAAAGAGAAAGAACCCCTTTTCTTCAGAAAATGGCATCCTATGCAAATGTGGAAAATTATATAAGTGTAGTATAACCATCATTTCTTCTCGCTGATGAGACATCTGGTTCCAGGGTTGCACATTTACAGGAGAGAAGAATCTGTAGAGGGAAACAAACAGTTGGTCCATACAGGAAATAGGCTCTTCCACATGGTCGGAGACAAAAACGACAAAAACCAGTGATTTCAAAAGGGAAAATGGTTCCTTTTATTTCCGTCGATAAACATCAGTGCCAGGCAGGTTCATGGATCAATCAGGGTATTGAATTCTATTTTGCTGAAAATCTAGTGAGTTGGTTAAGTTCAGTTTCTAATTGCTTTACTGAAAGAGTGACTGGTAGGGTCATCATAGCAGTTCAAATCAGGCCATATTGACTTCCTCCTCCCATTTTCTCCTGTACCTTAACGGGTGAAGAGGGAAACTCCTAGTTGTTGACCTGTCACTCTGTGTGCCCCAACTGACTAACCTACACCTGATTTTAAATCAATAAAAAATACTCGGTGGAGCTGATTGGTTGAACGCATTCTCTTTGTTCCCTCTGACTTCCCTGTAACCTTAGTCAACCATTTGACCCAAATTCCGGCCCAGAACCTGATAACCTCCAGCTGAGCGCAAAACCTAATACTACCTCCAGTCTTCTGTACCCTCCTTCCTTCAGCATGCAAACACACAAACACAAGACCTGAGTGTATTTCATTACACAAGGGGGAAATCAGCCATCTCCTTAAAGTCAGAATTGAGGAACTTAAGAAAGCCATTGCCAAAGGGAAGGTAGAATAATCTGGTATGGCAGACCATATCTGGAGGGAGAAGGGCACATATTACCCTCTCTGGGATGTGGTCCAGATAATTGATAGGGATCACCACTGGAGAGTGAGAAAGATGAAAGAGGCAGGATATATTTTTGGCCAGGTGCATAAATCAGGCTAGCATAGATTTCAGCACTGTGTGGTTTTCTATGTTTGGCAAATAAGGTGTTGAGGAACTCACCTGGGTACATGGGTGGCAGAATGATTTTGTATGTGTATTTAGCATTACTGAAATGGGCTGATCTAGTTGGTATATTAGCAACCATTTTTCTGTGACTATTTTTTTATAAAATAGGATTTTTCCTCTTTCTTGCGAATTATACACCTGACAAAGGCTGAAGAATGGATCAACTAAGAGTAAAAAACATCAATGATACAAGGACTTCAGTTGTCTGAACAAAATTCAAAATACTAACATACTAATAGGTCAGTAATATTTTGAAGCAAGGAACATGGACTATTTTGTTAAAATTTCAATGTTTACTTATTATCAGAAAGATTATATATTGATTACATATATGCATGTCTTTCAAAAGTTATTTGTATTCTTTATATTTTAAAACTGTTTGATAGACAAAGTTTTTGTGAATACTTAGATATATACATATTTATATATAACCAGAGAAATTTATTAATAAAAGAATTTTGCTTATATGACTGACTGTTTAGAATTTAGGGACCAAAAAGTAAAACCATTTGATATGAAATTTCTCAAGAGAAATACTGGTATCTCTCATTTTTTAAAAGTTTGCTCTATGCCACTTTTTCGCTTTTATGAAAAGCATTAAAAAAGCATTCAGCATTTGTTTGTTTTGCATCAAGCCATTATTGAGGCAGCATGCACACTCTTCCTCTGTCTTTTGAATCTCCCACCAACCTAATGATTTAGCCTAAAATACTATCATCACCATTTTTGGAGGCTGGGAATGCTTAAAAAATATTCCTATATAAATTAATGACAGTTCGGTTTATGAAAGGTATTTATAGGAACCCTCTACTTTCGGATAGGGGGAGAAACGTGTATATAAAACAGATCTCAGTGAGAAAATTAATATCAATAATTTTCCCTGAAGGAGAACTATTTTTAATTGGCAAAAAGTCTGGGATGAGTTTGGTGCAAACAAAAACGCCAGATTAATAAAATATTTATTTTAAAAAAAAAGAGAGTTAATAACTAATGTATTTGTAATGGAAAATACACTAATTAAATTTTTGGAGCACCCACTTAGGAACAAAGTGCATCAACAACATTATTATATTGCTTGGTACTAATGTTTAAAATGAAAGAAAAATGCCCTGCTACATATCCTCAGCAATAGGACAGGCTGTAATACAAGTTTCGTAATACAAGTTTCACATTTCAAGAATCTACTAGAGTGATGGTTCTGAAGTGCAAACATAAGGTTTTTATTCATCTCTTGGCTCCATAAGGTCTGTTTGAATTTTTGTGAACAAAAATATACTTTAGATAAACCTTCAATAACTCAATCAATAGCCTCTATATCAATGTGAATTTTAGTTATCACGACCTTCCTAAAAAACTTTTGAATGGAATTTTTTCTTTCCAATTTCAAATCCTTCTACTGTCTTGCAGAAACACAGGAACCTTAACAGTTTGCAAATGGTAATTCTCTCTGGATCAACACATTACAAACTTTTTGAAGCTACTGTAAATACACTTCTAATGTGATTATATGAGTTGACTGTCCATGCTTCTCATGAATGATTTCAATAGTATTCTATGTGACATACAAAAGACTGTTCCATTGTTAGATTAATTGCTTTGGACATGTATGGAACTAGTGACCTGTGTGACTGCAAATGATGAGAACCTTTACTGACACCATATTAAATCTTCATGCTATTGAGTTGAGAGAAGACTTTAACTTGAAACAACAAGGCAGCCAAATACTTACTGTTCTCAAAAAGCCGTCAAGTTTTCCTGAGTCAGTATAAATACAGGTAGAGGCCTTAAATACCTACACTGACATTTTCAGTAAATTACTGGCAAGTACTATTAACAAACAAATGAACAAAAAATGAATTTTATAAAAACTTATGAACAACATTTTACTTTAATTTTAATATCAAAGGACTGGGTCATGCTACAGAAATCAATTCTATCAATTATCAGTTTTCTTTATTTACTAGTTTAAGTAGGCAGTATTTAAATTTATCTCCTTATGATATAGAATATAACACTAGGATGTTCTTTTTGTAGGATCTTTATAAAAATGCCTTCATTACTCTAGTAGTAAAGGCTAACATCATGGAATGCTCTGGCCTTCCTTTTTAAATTGCAATGGAAAGATTGTTTGGGAAACAGGCCACTGCTGTGAAAATGAGTTATTATACAACTTTCTCTGAAAATTTAGAGTCAAGGTTTATAAAGATTTAAAAGTTTTATCCAGATTCAGTATCAATAGATCAATAGTATTTTTCCAAGTTTTTCTAAAATCTATAGATATTCTTAAATTGGATAGGACACTTTTTTCAGTCTTCCTAACTGGACCTATAAAGATTCAACAGTGTTTTGCAATAGAACATGAAGTAATTTATCAAAATTTATAATACAGAGGAAACAGGTGATTTTATTTGCCCTATCAAATAATGGCTTTTATTTATGAATTTCTGTATACTTGATGAAAGAATACTGATATCCGTAATTTTCAAGAATTTTATAAATATTCTTTGAGAAAAATATTTCCTTTCTTCGCTCTTGCCGTTCTTCTGTGCTTGACTGCATTATGTTAACTAATATTTTACAATGCCTTGCTCTGGAGAAAGCAATATAAATTTGTGTATAGCTAAATACTGGTTACAGTGAGAACATATCAACCTTATAAAAAATTGGGCCTAATTTATTGTCATTAAATTGAGTTTTCATTCACAATAGAATCATTAATAGTTCCCAAGTTAGCAAGGTCAATTATAGCAGGAGTGTCAATATTATTGGTGGAGTTTAGGAATATTCAAAGTATTATGCACACCGTGAGAATGCAGGTAGGTAAGAACAACTAATGGATTCGTAATCACCTATATTATGACAGCCATTATTAATGATTTTAATGGATAAATTCAGCAACACGAAGGCGTTGATGAGTGAATATTAGGTTGATGTAAAAGCCCCTGCACCATCTTTTTCACAATGTTAGAGAAATCTTGAAAGAGTCTTTAAACTTTATTCAGCTCCTTATTGTTTGAGCATGTATCTATCATATTATTTTACAATGGTTGATTATCTGTTGAACCACTTCTTTTTTGAATTTTAGACTTTACCCAGTGTCTAAAACGGTTCAGTAGGCCCCAAATAGACTGTATATGTGTGCAAAATACACAGATAGTTTCACATTTTGCATTTGCTCTCACCCCGATTACAATGATTTGATTTCCGTCTATTTCTGTATAATACTAAAAGTTTGATTTGCCCAACCAAGTTTGGGGGAGGTTATAAAATATATTATACACGAGACCACAAGGCCAACTAGTACTCTTTAAAATTGTTTGCAGAAAAGTGATAATTTTACTTTACTTGATCATAGTGAAAATTATGGCTGAATATGAAATGTACATTTGACGCTGATTAGTTTTCATGTTTAATCTGGAAAAAAGGGGAAATGAGGCAATGGATCACTGAAGTTTATAACAATGATACAAGCATGTGTCCTGAATAGTTTGCAAAGTTTAAAAAAAGAAAATCTTGAGCTCAAGGACAAATAATGTTCTGGAAGGCCTAAGAACTTGAAACCTGATGAATTGGAGGACATTTTGAAGGAAGATGCAGTGCAAAAAACATGTGAACTTGCAGAAAAATAGGTGAATTAGTTAACTCATTAAAATGATATATTAGAATAGAAGTGACCTTTATCTAGGCAAGGAAGTCAATTGGTAATTTTACTGCATGTCAGCACCAGTCCTTATGTTACAAATGTGATGCATCAAATGATCATGGAGCTGGGATGGGAAGTTTTCCCACATGCAGTGTATTCTTTAGTTTTGCTCCATCTGACTCTCTTTGTCTGGTCAGCAGTTCTAGCAAATTGAAGGTCACACATTTTTTTCGAATAATTCACTGAATCAAAACTGAAATTGTTTTTTTATGATGGTGTAAGGTTATAGAAAGTCAAGAAAAATAGTTTGATGACTGAATAATGATGCTATGAATTAACATGAATAAAAGAGTTTAGGTACTATCACATTTTTAACATTTTACATTTTATTTTAGTGTGAAAAACAGTATACAATTTGTACATACAAGCGCACATCATAACAATCATATTTACACATTGTCTAGGGCCTTAAACCTTTGTGATGGTGTAATAAACCTCATAATTATTCTTAAAATCATTTATATCTGTTGATAGCACCAGATATCACTATGCAACCATTAACGGTTTATGCCTCACTATGTTATGTCTAATTTTTTAAGTATTTCTATAGGAGGACTTTCTTAGAAAATATTAAAGTATACAGATTTTAGTACTGTTAATTACTCTATTTACTAATTTTGATTCTACTAGGATGAAAAATATCAATGCAATTCACTCACAATGAATACGGCTCAAATTACACTTTTGAGAACATTGGAATATACTATATTAGATACAATATTAGAATAGTTTGTATTTAGCCACTAACAATTTATGTAGCTTTTCCACTGCCAGGCATTGTAACATGTAAAAGTTAAATTGATAGAATTAAGCTTAGAAGAGAACAGTTATTTTTAAAAATTAAATATATTGTTGTTTTTCCATCAAGATTATAAATTCATAAATAGACAAGACATTATTTAAAACTGCTCATAATATGATTCATTATTTTTCTGTTATTAAAATATTTGAATTACTTCATGTTCAATTCCTAAATTGCAAAAACACACCATCGAATTTCCACAGGTTGTACTAGTTTAATTAATTTTACTAACGTAGGCTGTACTGAGGTTAAAAAAACAATGTTTTAATCTGAATAGTTGCAACACTCATTTCTTCATGTTAGACACTACATAAAGGGAGATGGCTAATATCCGACAAAACTCATGGAGGTTAGCTATTGTATCCTCTGATAAAGATAATAATGCTTTCATAATCCTTTTTGACATATCTTGATTTGGTTTGTCAAACAGCTGCAGATATCTAACCCTTGAAGAAGTCCTCTAACTCTGCAGACTGAGATCAATATATATTGTGTAGTTTCTGAATCAGGAATAACCAAGTGATGAAAACATCTCTGAGCAGAATAATGCGCCTACATATTGTGTGTGTCCTGTATTGTGAAACTGCTTTGTCAATTCTATAGTTTTGCACACAATACCTTCTTAAGAGTTCAAGGTCACACTCAATTATCATAGCTTTACATTCTGACTGCCCCTTGCTGGACTGAAATTAACAAATAAACAAAAAATGAAATTAATAAAAACCCATGTGCAACATTTTACTTTACTTTTAATATCAAAGGACTGAGTTATCCATCGGTTATCACAATTTTCCGTATTTATTGTCTGCATTCTGTTTAGTTTGTATTGACAGTATTTAAATTTATCTCCTTATGATATAGAATATAACACTAGGATGTTCTTTTTGTAGGATCTTTATAAAAATGCCTTCATTACTCTAGTAGTAAAGGCTAACATCATGGAATGCTCTGGCCTTCCTTTTTAAATTGCAATGGAAAGATCGTTTGGGCAACAGGCTACTGCTGTGAAAATGAGTTATTATACAACTTTCCCTGAAAATTTAGAGTCAAGGTTTATAAAGATTCAAAAGTTTTATCCAGATTCAAGATGCTGGACTGAAATTGACAAACAAACAAACAAAAAATGAATTTTATAAAAACTTATGAACAGCATTTTACTTTAATTTTAATATCAAAGTACTGGGTCATGCTACAGAAATCAATTCCATCAATTATCAGTTTTCCTTATTTACTGGTTGCATTCTGTTGAGTTTAAGTAGGCAGTATTTAAATTTATCTCCTCATGATATAAAATATAGCACCAGGATATTCTTTAAAAAACAAATGCCTTCTTACTCTAGTAGTAAAGGCTAACATCATGGAATGCTCTGGCCTTCCTTTTTAAATTGCAATGGAAAGATCGTTTGGGAAACAGGCCACTGCTGTGAAAATGAGTTATTATACAACTTTCTCTGAAAATTCAGAGTCAAAGATCATAAATATTAACAGGATATTGTTTTTTAAAAATTTCTGCCATGAAAGAAAAAAAGTCAAAATAAACACTAGAAACTTGTTTACTGGTGTTTCATATTACAACCAATGTGTTGAGTATGACAATCCAATGATAAAAAAAGATGTTTTATGATTTGCCATTGAGAAAACATGGCTGTAGATATAATATTGTGAATCAGTTTGTATATAACAATATTGGAAGTGAATCAAAAGTGATGAACTGTATATAAATTGAGTGATATTAAAAAAAAGCAGTAAAAGATATCAATAATAAAGAAATCTGGGCAATAGTTTTCTCATGGGTTGGACGTTTTTCAAAATGCAATGATGCTAAATAAATAAAACTCTTGAATCAATTTGTAGTTAATGGTATAGTTAGTAAATTAAAACTATATCAAACTATATCTAAAATGAAACTTTACAAGAACAGTTTTAAGAAGACTTTGCCATAGTGTTCTTGTGAGCAAGGCATTTTCAAGTATTAAGAAAATGTTACAAATGTATCCAAATACCATTGTCAGTCTTTTTTGTTTTTCTTTTATCTAAATGGTAAAAATTGGAACTGTCTCCAGTCAACCGCAGTTGATTCCCAACAGTTGAATAACTTGTTTTCATGACTGCTAATACTCTTTGCTATGCAGTTCTTGGTCATATTTATTCCACATATTAGTTATATTTTTCTGCTTTCTTTCTTTTTTAAAAAAGTTTTTAACAGATAAATGACAACAGAATGAAATAAAATTAATGGGAAAAATTCATAAATTCACTGTGGGAAGAAACCAAAAAAATACTTGTGGATAATTGTGACAAAGAGTGTGCTATGATCTGACGAATCATGCATGTATGAATTTTATCCTACAAGCAGAAAAATCCCTCTTTTGGGAAAGGTGCCTAAATTAGTTTTCTTTTTAAGTTCATCTCTTTTAGACTAGCTCTTCTTTACTTTTTTGTTTGTAATTTTTTATTTATTTCCTGCAATTTACAGAAAATCAATTTATACTCTCACAGAAATATTTTTTTAAATCCTGCATTCTGAATTACTTTCTTATTGCTATACTCAATATTCCAAATTATTTTTTCTTTGAGATTGCATCAGACAAAGGCATGTATTCTGCCCTATTTTGATCTTTGGACTGCTGTACTTTGATTTGGCATGTCGATAATGATCAGAGATTATTTGGTCAATTACCTGCACAGAATTATTACCTTATACTGAAAAGGCCTTTATTGGCCAAGCGGCTTCCTTATGCTTTGTCAAAACACTGACCCCTGGCAAGTTAACAAAGAAAACAATTCCTTTCACAAAAGCTTCCTAATCTGTTTGTTCATGGGAGAAACCTTGGAAATTTCCAAAGTAATTTCAAGATGAGTTTTTAATCATTGTTGGAAGCTGATTTCTTTGGGTTATTACACTCATCCTTTGTGTTTTTTGAATGCGTACATTAATATCCATATTATGTTTTAACCTGATGATCGGGAACATACTAATCATGAAAGTGGGAATTCTAAACATAAAATGCATAGATGCTGTTTTGATGAATTTCCATAGGCAAGTCTTCTAAGAAATTCTTCAATTAGTTCCAATTGCAAGGTTTCTCTCTTCTCTAATTCTTTGCCTAAAAAAGATTTCAGGATAACTTTTTAATAATTCTAGCACTGAAAGGCTTCATATATATGTAGGTACATGTAGGTATAATGAAAAAAGCATTTTAAGTAACAAATATTTATTTTTCAACATAATCTACTTTCTTGTTAATGCAATTAACCCAAAGCTTCTACATTGATCAATTTGATGTTACATTATACAGTGAAAATTTCAGCTTTTAACTCTATCAGGCTACAGACTTATTTATCCAAATTCGTAATAAATACTGATGGTGTAACAATCTGATCTTTGTTATTACTGTTATGCACCAGGGAATTTCCACAGTCACCCTAATTTAATTTTAGAACAATCTTTTTTTCCTTAATAGTAACCAAGTCTAAATTTATAACTTACAGCTGATATCACATAAACATCAAGGGGATTATTACTTTTCTTTATGTGACTAGATAATTGTAAATAATCAATCTTTTTTAAAAAAAAGAACACAATTTAAATAGTCACTTTTTTTTTACAATATCTGTAACTCTAAACTTATTGCTTTGTATTTCTTTTCCTCTTGCAACAAAGATAATAATTTAATTTTTTCTCACTCAATTTTTTCTCTCCATTAACCGTATTCATTTATCCAAGTAAAAATCTTCGCACTTTTGATTCTCTCCACCTCTTAAATCAAACGATTGTATTTGAATGGATAACATTATTAAAAGTATTGCAGTTATAAATCATCAAATCTTAAAAAGATTTTTATTCATTAATATTTTGGCCTTTCAAAGTTCTGTTTGTTTGTTTTTTTAATTACTGCATTTCTTGAAACTTAAATGAATAGACTTTAATGAATTATTTTCATTAACTTTCTAAATTTATGACATGAGGTATGAGTGCTTCTCATTAATTTATCTGGACTGACACAAGTTGGCTTTTCCTCCCAAAGTTTTGACTAATGGGCTTTTCAGGTCATTTTTAGGTCCAACAATGCATACATGTACATAGAATGAATCTCATGCTGAAGAATAATACTGAACCTTTATTATTTGTCAAGAAGGTTTATGTTCCTGCCTACAAATTCCTTAGTGTTATAGTCTTAAATCAGCTCCTATAATAGTCCCCCCCACCCCAGGATCCTATGAATAGGGCACAGAAATGTTCCTTAGGATGTCCTCTTTCAGAAAAAAGATATTCCCAAGAAAAAAGTTGGGATGAACTACCTCATTTGCATATAACAAAATGGCTGCCAGCACACACCAAAAAAACAGAATTTCATATCTTGTCTCCCAATTGACATATATGAGTACTTTAAAAGGCTAAATCATGGTTTTCAGATATGAGCAATTCAAAATGAAGGAGATATATACATACAAACACTCACACACATATATATATATCGTTAGAAAGAGAATTTGTTCAGCTGGCCCTTGGACTATAATGGTTCCATTATTTTCATCTCTAACCTTAGCATTGCATTTATTTATTAAACAATTATTTGTAAGCTGATTTGACAATGAAAACAGTTCTGGTTAGTAACTCAATAGAAACCGTCATGTGACCAACGTCTTTTGGCAGCATGCTGTATTGGTGGTGATCAATTAAAAAATTGGAAAAAGGGGGTCATCAATGAATAAGTTACTTTTCTCGCCTTTTGTTGCATCACTAAAAACTCTGTATTTTCAAAAAACAAGACTGAATTCTGCCAAACACAAATTAAAGGACCGATTTAGCATAAACTTACATTGTAAATTGACCCCCCACCCCCCAAAAATATATTTATGGGGGGAAATTTAAAAAAACAAAAACAAAACATTTTTTCTAAACATAATAAGGAGTGAATGTTTAAATTTTCAGCCCTCTAGTTTCATTAGTACGGCCTGTATGTGTGATGCATACATATATAGCTAGCCAGCTAGAATCACTTGAAAACTGAAGAAACATATGTTGACAGTTTTGGTTGATGGTTTCTAATAGCTGCTAAAATCAATATTTCAAGCTGACTTGATCACTTGAGTATTGGATATTTTATAAGGTTTAAGACTGATTACTACAACACTGAGCCGAAAAAACTTCTGGAATTGGAGTCATCTGATTTGAGAAATTATAAAAAGTTTCCAAATTGGGAAATATTTATCTTAATCAGTTGAGCCACAGTAATGAGTTATCATTTAAGTTAACTGTTGGCAGGTAAGTTTTAAACTATTAACTGTTAACACATCAAAAACTGAATTAATTAATAAAATAAATAAAAAGAAAATAGTCCAACACTTACAAATATATTTTAAAATTCTGTCTGAATTTCTGACATCGGGTATTGTTACTATTATATACTGATTCTTTCAGATCAAAGGAATGCCATAGAATACAACGGTTGAAATGTTGTTATAACAACAACAAAGACAAGGAAACTAAACCTGATCATTTAATTGAAATAAAGACACAAAACATATTAAATATTTTGTTAAACATATTTAAATTCAGTATTGAGAATTTTATAAAAATAAACAAATTAATTGGCAACCTGGAGTTTGAAAGAATTGCCTGAAGCCTAGATGCCCATCTAGAGGTATGATTTCTTTAATAATAATAATAGGTGTAGAAATATCCACAGGGTCAGTTTTCACGGAATAAGTTATTTCTTCCGCCTTTTGCTGGGCAGTGATCACTAAAAAAGTCTGAATTTTCAAAAGACAAGCATGAAGGCTGTTGGACACAAAGTAAGGAATCAATTTACCATAAAATTACATTGCAAATTGAATAAGTGAGGAATTTTCAAAATTTTTAAGATGCCAGGTTTCTTAACAGTTTTAACAGGGTAAGATTAAGCTTAATAGGGGCATGAGGCACAGGTCAACTTGGGGCCTCCCTACCCTAAAGATATATCATCATCATCATCATCATCATCATCATCATCATCATCAACTGTTATAAGTCCACTGCTGGACAAAGGCCTTTCCTATCTCCTTCCATGATGACCTATCTTGTGCTAACCTCTGCCACGTCTACCGGCAAACATTTCTATCTCGTCCCTCCATCTCATTGTGTCTGGTCTTTACTGCGTTTACTGTCCCATGGGCACCAATCGGTTAGTCTTTTTCCCCATCTAGACATAATAAGGAGTAAATGTTTAAATTTTCAGCTCTCCATCTCTATTGTAGCAGCCTGTACGTGCAATAGATAGATAGATAGCCAGCCAGAATCACTTAAAAACTGAAGAAACCTTTGTTGACTATGTTGACACTTTTGGTTGGGGGTTTCTAAAAAATAAAGGGAGATGGGGAAGGAAGGGTGAAAGAAAACTGGGAATGTAGGTCAGCAGCTGAAAAAGGATGCACGTTCCAGTTGTAGGAGGGAAAAGGAGTGAGTGGACAAGAACCAAGCCTTATGCTGCTGGCGGATTGCTATGCACTGCAGGATGCAGAGAAGGAAGAGAAGGAAATTCAGTAATATTGGTAGAGGAAACATTAAGAGCAGCTGCAGTAACATCAGCCATCTAGCTTTCATTGTTTATTTTGTCAAACACATTTTCATATTGTGTAATTAATTTAATACAGATTGTACCTCTCTAATCCGGTGCTATATGGTCCGGCACATTTTGAATCTGCTGCCATTAGTTTGTGGATCTACTCTTGTCTTTTGTTGGATCACTAAAAAATCCGAATTTTCAAAAAACAAGCGTATACACATGCCGTGTTCTGGTTGATCAATTAAAAAATTTGAAAAAGGGTGATCAATGAATAAATTACTTTTACCTTCTAATCCAGCACTATATGGTCCGGCATGTTTTGAATCTACTGCCAATGCCACAAGAGTTCTTTGATTCAGTTTCAATCCATGGTTTGAACTGTAATTTAGCATTTGATAAACCAACTCGTTAAACTGAGTGTGTAAAACCTAACCACAGTTTGAAATCTAATCGAAGAATTCTAAAATTGACAACTTTCAATGTTTATTTTAGCATAAAATTAGATATGTAGTTATTAATTTTTTTCTGATGTAATTTATATACAATTTTCATCTTCACTAGTATCTGCTTATAACATTTTATTAACTAATTTTTCTATATTTTCAATTTTTGTGATGAAAAGTTGACTTTTTTTTACAAAATAAAGTCTCTTAGCTTTAGTTCTCCTTACTGCACCATTTCGCTTCTACTAAGAGAAGCAATTTTTGGTACATTTTTGCAATAGCAGTAAAAAAAAAAATTAATTATCTTATTAATGTTTCTCTATAATATTATCTGAAATAAAACCATCGCTTGAGCCAGAAAAGAAATTAAGTTTATATTGCTGTGAGCTTTAGAAAATATACACCCAGAATATAAGTTCCAGTAAAAATAATTAACTGAATGAATTAATCTTAGTCCTTTCATTTTTAAAACTAATTTAGTTTGGATAGTTAAAGAATTGTTGTTTAATAATTTCGAAATAAATAATTGATATTTCAAGTTAGCTTGTGTATTCAAGGAAACCATTGGGAAAATAATTATTTAGCAGTTGGAAGGACATAAATAGATAGATAGAAAACAATGCGGACAGACTTGAATCAAACTGCATCAGTTGTGTAAACAATAAAGATAGCTCGATGGTGGTAGAAATAAGTAGCAATTCTGAATGATATCCAAGCTACAAGTGATAACTGAACAGTTTCTGTTTGTTCTTTTTAGGTGATGAATCCAAAGTTTCAAGCTTTAGAAAGTTAGTTTCTTTGATAAAAATATGTTTATATTAATTTAGGTTTCTTGGGAATGTTGTTTTTATGTTAAACCTAAAATTACATGGAAACTGTGTGTGTGTGTGTATTTCATGCTTGTATTTCCTGCAGATAATGTGATAGATCTTTTAGTTTTCTATCAGAAAGTATAGTCAAATTGTACTGCATCAATGACAATGGAAGATGCTTGTATTTCCTGCAGATAATGTGATAGATCTTTTAGTTTTCTATCAGAAAGTGTAGTCAAATTGTACTGCATCAATGACAGTGGAAGATGAGCTGACTGTTTAAGAAAACATTCATGTGTGTCCACATTTATTTCAACTGTACAAAGTGGGGCATGCTATTTGCTGAGAAATATCAATTTCTCCTGAAAGTTAGCTATGGTAATTAGAAGCGGGACCTTATAATCAGTAGTCGTAAAGCATAAGGCACAACGTTAATATATCATTTGGAGATTTCATTTTCAGATGATCCTACAATAAGAAGGCCATGTACAGCCAGTGCCGTATTAACCATGAGGCACTTAAGGCACAAGCCTCAGGCCCCCAGACTCTATGCCGCCCAAGCAGGATTTAGGGGGCCCCAAGTAGGCCATGGCCTAAAAAAACAAAAATGTGTCTACAGTTGTCGGCTAGACCCGATTTGAACCGCCTTGCTATCAGCGCATAAATAGGCTACATCCCAACTGACTCCCCCTAACTTTAGGACCAAAATTTAGAGCCAAATTCTCGGCTTATAAAAATACGACAGACAAGGAATACCGTTTCAACGTTTTGGTTAGTCTTTCTTATTTACGCACAAGAGAACATATGTCAAGATCCAATGTATACAAATATTGTCCAAAAGATATATTTGACTGAATGCTTTCAACTGTACATTCAGTCATTTTCGAGATCGTGAAAAA
>VCCN01005798.1:8257577-8267806 GCA_006491835.1 Architeuthis dux
TAGAGAACCACATTATATTCATGCCTAAAAATACGAACGTGAAAGGAGAGAAGCCAGCAAAGTGTAGGATTAAAAGACTCCTGTCTACCATGAGAACTTTGTTAGCTCAATTGGTAGAGCAGAACCTGCATATAAGGTTGCTTCCAGGGTGGACACGGGTTCGATCCCTGCACGGAGCTCGTTTATTTATTGACATTTATGATTTAGGCCGCTTGTTTAGCAGTCATTCACACCAGCACTGGGCAAATATAGGTTCTCAACTAATAAATATCTTTATAATTGGAATATGAAGTCTTGCGGCATCATCCATATTCACCTGACATTAATCCTATGGATTATCTGATTAAGCATTTCGAACTGCATAATAAAAGGTTCAATAACAGGTCTGGTTAGTTACTCAATAGAAACCATTACATGACCAACATATTTTAGCAGCATGCCGTGTTGGGGGTGATCAATTAAAAATTGGGAAAAGGGGTGATCAATGAATAAGTTACTTCTCTCAAAAAAACAAGCAGACACAATCTAGTGATCAATTTAGAATAAACTTACATTGCAAACTAAACATCCCACTAAAAACCTATTTAGGGAGGGGAATTTTCAAAAAACAAAAAACATTTTTTTTTAGACATAATCAGGAGTAACAGTTTAAATTTTTAGCCCTCTAGCTGTATTTGTGGGCCTGTACATGTGATACATACATAGCCAGCCAACCAGGCAGACCAACTTAAAAACTGAAAGAAACCTATGTTGACAGTTTTGGTTGACGGTTTCTAATATGGAAGCCATAATTCATGTTTTTATTGAATTTGTGACCACTCAACACGAAGACATGGCATGTTATCATTAGAGGATCATTGGAAAAAGGTTATTGCTTCAAATGGGTCATATTTTGATTAAATATTTGCCATTTTGTGTTTATTGCAAACACCCATTAATCAGAAAAACCTAAAAAAATATTCTTTAGTTTTTTTTTCATCATGATTAAGTCTGTACTGACTAGGAGCGAACACAGATATGTATTGACCCAGATCTAAACTTTGTAGTATTACAATTGAAAATCAATTTGATTATTTTCTCAAGTATCCTTATAGTTTGTGGCATCTATGTCAAGAGAACTACCCAAAAAGATTTTTTTGTAATTTATTTTTCAGAGTTTTAACATTTATTCTTGTTTGGTTATCTGAGGTTTGTTTTTGCAATCATAAAAAGAATAGAAATCTTATGAAAAGGATAAAGCCTTTTGTATTACAGTAAAATTTGAACATTGGCTCAGGAGATTTGTGACTGAATTTTAGTTCCAGTCTTGTCCTTGAGTTTCTCACAAAATAAATAATGAGAAAAGAATTCTTTTTCATTGTTAAATCCAGGAAACAAACAATTTTCCTTTATTATTTATTGTGCCGTGTTTGTTTCTTTCTGCTATTTAGAAAAAATTCCTTTCACTTTTTATTTGTACAAAAATATGTATTGGTATTGAAGCATTTAAAAGAATCAAACAGACAAAAGATTTGAATCAGATCTAGTTTATTTTTTCTTTACAAATATTTTTTAGATGTGAGTTTGTATTTTTCATTATAATATAACAGACATGTTCTGATTTGTATACATAATATTTTATGAATAGATATAAGATCGGTTATTTCTCTCTTTTTCTTGTTTTCAGGTTTATCATTCAAAACTTGTATGAATATTCATAGAACATATTCTGATTGTATCTTTTAAATGTGCTTTCCTCTTTTTGAAAACATACAAGCACAAATCATGATTTACGTTTATTGCAGACTGAAGTTCTAAAAATATTATTGAGAATTATTTTTGTGTTTTTCAGTTAAAAATTTAAAAGTAAGAAGCTAAACTACTTTTTACTGGCTTAAAATACTTAGTTGTTATTTGACTTGGAACCCGCAAATTAGACGAGGCATTTTTTTTGCTAAAACAAAAATATTGAGATTCTTTCACTGTATTTTGGGAGAGTGTAGTATGACATGTTTACATTAATATTATTATGGAGAAAGTTATCTCACAGAAATACTGAAAGCATTACACACACTGTATGTTGATATTTAGTAATCTTACCTTAGTCTGTCATAAAGCCACAACAGTGGGGCAACCAGTGAAGATTACACACACCTTATGTATGAAAGTATGAACAATCATTTTAATTGTGAGGCAATGTGAAGAAGTTTTTATTTGCAGGATGTTGTTAACTTGGAATTATGCAGAGTTGCCAAATTAGCCATTTTTCGGCTAGATCTGGCTGATTTTTTCCAATTTAGCCAATGAAAATCTACCATAGCTGATTAAATCTGTTAAATTCAATACAAGTAAATGTTCCATTTTTATCAACAATTTGTTCTGTAGTCTTAGTATATAGTTATTTTGTTTGATAAGTTAGCTTTAAATGAGTATATAACATTTACAATATATAAAATACATACAATTTAGCCATTTTTAGTCATTTTTAAAGACAGTTTTAATCATAAATAACAAACCATACTAGGCAACATTGGAATTATGTTTAGTGACATGTATTAGTCCGGGGGCAAGCAGGGCCTACCCTGCACGCCCCCCCCTAATTGCTATGAGTAGGGTACCAAAATGTTCCTCTTTCAGAAAAAAGATATTCCCAAGAAAAAAGTTGGGAAGAACTACCTTATTTGCATAAAACAAAATGGATGCCAACACACACAAAAAAACAGAATTTCATATCTTGTCTCACAATTGACATATCTGAGTACTTTAAAGGACTAAATCATGGTTTTCAGACATAGGGAATTCAAAAATACACTTTTAAAAGTAATTAATTTATAGGTATTTCAGCATTTTACAAGGAAATCTCAAGTATACTTTATAGGCCATAGCCTATGGTGTAGATATAAAATTTCCTAAAGTAAACAATGCCTGATAAAAGTTGTTGAGGTCATTGTAACCAGTTTATAGCTCAACCTACTATTATTGATAAAACATAATAGATGTCAAGACCTTAAAGCTATGGGAAATATGCATGACTCATATTATAACCAGGATTTTCTTATAAATCACTGAGGTTCAAAAGATCAAATTGTATCTTTTCATTTTGTGGTCCTGTTATTCTGTAGATTAAATCAAAGATTCTGTTGAATCATATCTGTCTCCTCTTTTTTTTTTTTGCTCTTTTATCTTAAGGAGTAAGTTGATTAGAATTTTATTTTATTTTCCTTTTATTTATTTAAAAAAAAATATTCTTATTTGTTTGGAAGGGGGTGATTTGTGTCTTTGATATCTGCCTCACATACTGTATGTAAAGCCCCAGCATTTGAGCACAAAATACCTAGTGTTGTCATAAAGTTTATAATTCGAGTAATAAAATTTGCTTTCACCAATGTGATATTTTTTTTTACATAGGACTGGTTAGTCACTCAATAGAAACTGTCAGTAACCAACATCTTTGGCAGCATGCTGTGTTGGGAGTGATCAATTAAAAAATGTTGATCACTAAAAAAGTCTAAATTTAAAAAAAAAACCAGCGTGAACACTGCCGGACACAAACTAAAGGACCAATTTAACATAAAATTACATTGTAAATTGAAACTCCCACGAAAAACCTATTTTGGGGGGAATTTTCAAAAACCAATAAAAACGTTTTTCTAGACATAATAAAGAGTACATGTTTTCAGCCCTCTAACCCCATTCGTGCAACCTGTATGCACGACAGCCAGGCCCACTTGAAAACTGTGTTCTTGTTGATTGTTTCTAATACGCAGACTAAATATATGATTTTTTTATGTGAACTGATCACAAATGAAGGGAAAAGAAGAAGGGAAAAGAAGAAGAACAAAGAAAACAATGGTGGTGAGTACCTGTTTTGCAGGTTATCAATGACAGTGAAAATATATACAGTGCACAAAACATTGAATCTACTTTTCCTTACAATTGATGATTCTGTGTATTTGAGTCATAGGTGTATGAGATGGGGGGGGGGGGAAATTGCTCCCAATTTCAGGCAAAACAGTGGGGAAAATTCGGGCAAAACAAGAAACATATCAAGCAGAGAAAGCAAAAATCTAAGTTTGGTTTAATGACAGATATTAACAGATTAAAAATGCAAACAGAAGAGGTACTCACAGGTTCTTTATTCATAAAATGACTGCGGTCAATGATTCACACACATGGCTTCTTGAGCTCCCTGATCTACTAATAACACAATGCAATATGGCTGCTCATTGACCAGAACATAAAACAGTGCCACCTACCGGAAGTTGATAAGAACTCACGTGCCCAAGGGGAATACTCAAGATACTTACTTAACAGCACTTCCCCTATTTTCTTTTTTATTGGGGTGTGCATATAATTTTTTTAATAATAAAAATGTTTTTAAACAGATTGTCTTTCGTGCTTTCTTCGGAGAAAGTAATTTCTTCTTGATCCAGGAATTGGTTACAAACACATTGTCTGTCCATCTGTTGACAGCATCTTTAAAGATGATATTCAAGTTCATCTATTTATGTAGTAGTCAAACTTACATAAAGCGAATGAGCATTCCTTTTTTTTGCTATCAATAATTACTACTGTGTGATAAGTAACTTTGGTTACCTCGAGCACATAGTTAAACATCAATATTAAAATGATTATAAAGTGATAACACTACACATTGGGCATAAAGGAATAATTATAATCTAGCTCGAAATGTCAAATTTAGTAGTCATTTGTTCACTTTTCTGAGTAAAGTCTGTAATGATTTCTTTCGATGTTTATCTTCAAACGAATTTCACAAAATACAAAAGACTGCAGCCTTAATCCCTGGGCTGTTTCCTCGGTCTCTCTACAGGCTTCTGTAATCTTAATCTGGCATCCTCAGAATACCGCCTGGCTACTTTAATATTATTGACCTCCATGGTCACTGTGGAGTAAGAGATCATATAGGAAATGAGCGATTAATTCCTAGTGGGTGTCCACTGCAATTGCATAGGAGTCACTCTGAAAATGCTTGTGCTGCTCGAATCCCCCCTGTCTCAGCTCCCTGACTCAATGAGGGTTGGAAGGGTTCAGGACCCTTCTTCCTCTCATATTATTTTTCTGTTTTTTTTATTGTATGATACGTTTGATCATTTTAATTTTTTTTAATATAATATGATAGGAGTCCTCATTAGAATTTAATGCAGGTTCCAGATCTGTGGATGTGCTGTTTGGACCCTTAACAGTGGGGTAATTCCCAGTATATCCTTGAACTTTCGTGATGCAGGACAGCCTTTTGCAATCTGGCCAGATTTCCAATACTGGTAGCTAGTCCTGGTGTCTGTGGAAGGGTAATCTCGCTGGATATGCCCAAAACTTCCGCAGCTAAAATAAGCTTTGCTGATTTCCTTGTCACAGTGAGGAGCAATATGACCAAGCCGGTTGCATAAGTAGCAGCGTTTCACAGCATAACAGTAATGTGCTGTGTGGCCAATTTCTTTGCAGTTGAAGCAGCGGTCTTGTCTAGAGTAGCATTCACTAGCCAAATGACCTACATGATGGCATTTGTAACAGCGACTAGTGTGGTTTGCTCGTCTATAAATTTTCGAGATTCCAACTTCCCGATTTTTGGCAATGGCAATGACATTTAGAGTCATCAGGTCTTGCGGGTTTTGAAAAGTTCATATTTTTATATCTCTGCACATTCTCCGGTGGACGTCCTTTAACACCTTGTTTAGGAAATTCTGACACTGTGTCAGAGAAAATTATCTTTTCTCCATTTTTGGAGATTTGTGTTAAACCAGATCTCACCTGGTGTTTCAGATTTTTACATTTTCTGACGAGTTTTGTGTTTTTGTTGTCAGCTCTGTGTTACTTGTCATTTTTGTTTCCTTGTTACACTAGTGGGATCTGTACTAATTCTTCAAAAGCAGCCATTTTTATAATAACATCACTGGGGTGGCTTTTTTGAAAAATCTTCTTGCTTATTTTCCATTTTGTTATCTTCACGAATAACAAGCCTTTCAACAGTATGTTGAGAAAAAATGTTGTTGTTACATTCCACGGCACAAGGAGATTCGTTATGGTTAATGACAGATTCAAATGTTTTGTCTTCTGTTATAACTTGGTCAATTCTGGACTCTGCAAGTTGTTCAGTTATTAATTTAAAAATCTGGGTATTCCGTTTTTGTAGACTTTGATGATCAACTTTTAAGCATTCTAACTCATTATTAAGTTATTTCGTATTTTTCTTATTTTGCTCATTAGTCGTAGCATCACTGTTCACTTCAAAAGGTTTGTCTAACATTTGATATAAAAGAAATAACCCATCTTTGGTATTTAAATCAGAAACGTGGTCCAAATCCAAAATTGCTTGTCTTGCAGCGCCAGTCAATGATAAAAATACAGTCGGTGCGACTTTTGTATTTTCTATCTTACACGTGCTAACACATTCAGCTATTTCTTCTCGCCAATTGCAATAACTGCTATCAATGTAAAGTTGGTTTAATGACAGATATTAACAGATTAAAAATGCAAACAGAAAGAGGTGCTCACAGGTCCTAATTTCATAAAATGACTGCGGTCAACGATTCACACACATGGCTTCTCAAGCTCCCTGATCTACTAATAACACAATGCAATATCGCTGCTTGTTGACCAGAACGTAAAACAGCGCCCCCTACCAGAAGTTGATAAGAACTCACATGCCTAAGGGGAATATCTCAAGATACTTATTTAACAAAAAAGATTAACAAATTAACGATGATGGCAAATTAGCAAAAATTAATTAAAATTCATATTCATTCTTATTTATATCACAACTAGTATACCTGTGCTGTGAAAAATGACGGCATATATGAAATTGATATATTGTTAAGTCCTTATTAGAAGCAAGTCTTTATTGACTACTCAAATGTTTTACAGTTACCCTTTCTGCGTGACAGGGTTGAGGAAGGTCGAAAATTGTCTTTCTTCTCCCCTTTAAATGAAATTAGTGGCATTTTGGGGTTGGGTATGGGTCTTTCTTTCTCCACCTATCTGCGTTATTTATGAAAGTAATTCACATATGTGTGTGTTTCTATTTGTAACTCTCTTTCCTTCCTTTATTTTGTAGCCGTTTAAAAAGATAAATTAAATTTAAATCAAAGTATATAAAACAAGTGGCGTTAATTGTTAAATAAATAAATTGTTGTTGATTTTAAGTGAATAATTATTTTAAATACTTCTAGAAGTAAAAAATGAATGAATCAAAATAATTCCTAAAATCACAAAATATGCTATTACCTTTTTAACTAATTTTATTTGAATTTGGTTATTTTAGTAACCTACTTAGTAGTTGATATTTAATCTTGTAAGGTGCAAAATATGGCAAGCAAATATACTCAGATTACAAAGAAAAACACATTCAGATTGTAACTTTTACACCAGTGCCCGAAAACAGACACTGAAAGCATTTTTTAAAAAAGATTCATCGCCAGATCTTTCATATAAAGAAGAAGTCGGTGATAATGATAAAGGTGATATATCTATAACACAGTGACGATTAGGATATTGCAAAAAAAAAAACCTTGAGTCTCTACTGAGCCTGGCCTCCTCCAAATCTGAAAATATTTCAAATGACAAACGATGACGTGAATATGGCTCCACTGGCTCTGCAGATCAATATCACTGGACCAAATCAGCCAATTTTGAAACAATATAAACCAAAGAAATTTGGTAAAAAGTCTACTTTGAGAGATTTCAAGAGTTTAATCTTACCTATGAATTTGACAAATTTCAAGCTTTGTGTTACCCTTGTATGGTGATTTTGCATAGTAACACTTTTACTTTCGAAAACTGGAAAAAGACACATCGGCTCACAAAGCATGCAAAAAGTGCTTGTCATCAGCAGGACATGATGAAGTGGATTGGCTATCAAGCAAACGCAAAGCACAAACAATCGATGTTAGATCAACTAATTACTGTACACAAGCAGCAAATGGTGCAGAACAGAGAGTACTTGAAAATTATTGTTGTTCACTGCCAAACAAAACATAGCTCAACAAGGCCATAAAAAGGACTGCAGTAACTTAGAAAAAGTTCCCAATATTAACCGTGGTAACTTTTTTGGACTTCTACATCTTCGGTCCAAGGATTGTTTTAGGCAGCATAGCAAATGACACGAAAAAGTTGATGAAACATCAGACATCAGCAGGGTTGAGCGAGTGGCAATATGCCTCAGACTCATCACTGAAGGAGAAACCAGGGAATCTTTCATAGGATTTTATGCAACACCTTCTAATGAAGGAAGAGTTCTCTATGAGTTAGTCAAAAATGTACTTGGGAAACTGGAGCTGAAACTTGACAAAATTATTGGATAATGTTTTGATGGCACAGCAAATATTAGCAGTGTTCATAGGGGTTTGGCAACAAGAATTAAGGAGTATTCTCCACTTGCCATCTATGTCCATTGCTATGGACACCTCTTAAATCTTGCTATCCAAGATATGATGACAGGTACTAAACCATTCAGAGCCTCTACAACTTTCTAGAGACCAGTCCCAAATGGCATGCATACTTTGAAAGTATCATGGTCAACAAAGTGTAGCAAGGTGGTCTTGTAGAAACAAAGCAGTAAAGGCTGTGATAGAGCAATTACCTTATATCATAAAAGCATTGATCAAGACCCCAAAACATATATTGATAGCAGTGCATTATTGAATGCCATATCCGATTTTGAATTCCTAATTGGATTGGTTATACTGAAAATAATACTTTCAAAAACAAACAGCCTCAGCAAATACCTCTAGGAAAGACTGTAGATGTTATAACAGCTAGAAGAACAGCTACAGCAACCATGGAAGCTCTTGCTAACAGCCAAAATGAAGAAAAAGTTCCAAGGAGATAAAAGGTGTCTCAGTGATTGCAAGCCTTTGTTGGTGAATCTGCAATGGAAGTGCCAATTAATCAAACTGCCAAAGACTGCCATTGTATATCCACCTATTATTCCAGTCTGGTTAAGGTTATTGTGGAAATGGAATCACGATTTGAAAGTAATCACCAATATATACTTTGTACACTTGGCTATGTTAATCCTGATGTGTCAGTTGAGCACTATCAACTTGTTACATCACATTATGACTTGGACACACCCCCTGGATCTGCACCTGCATATATATATATATATATATCTTTGTTGCAAACAAGGATTTTGGAGGTGACTCCATGCCTACTGCAGGACCCTCAATGGCCGATGAGGCCATATAAGATAGACTAGTATTTCCACAGCTGGTGCAGGAGAAGGACTGGTGCCTGAGGGAAGGTTTACAGCACTGCCAATTCGCCTCTGCTCTGATTCAGCAGTTGGATTCAGCGAGGGAAGTTATCTGGCACCCATTTGCAGTAATCAATTCCACAAGAGACAAAGTTCCTTTTTAGTGAATCCCTGCATCCCTTTTGTGGTGCCTCTATTTATTGTTGGCCGGAGGCCAGCTCACTGAACAATAGGGTGTTTAGAAGTTGATAGTCTTCTATCCTCGATACATGGCCTGCCGAGTGCAGCTGTGTTTTGCAGCATAGCTTCAATGCTGGAGGTGCATGTACTCTTGATGGCTATAATGTTTTTAATGATGTCACTCCAGCAGACATTGAGAATGGTGCAGAGGCAACACTGGTGGAAATGTTTGAGGAGGCGTAAGTGGTGCCAGTAGATGACCCAAGTTTCAGCACCATAAAGAGGAGTGGACAGCATGACAGCTTTGTAGACCTTTATTTTAGTGTCTTTCCCAAGGTTCTCATTAATGAAAACACACTTGTGCAGTTTATTGAAGGCTTGGTTTACTTTCTCCAGTCTGTTGTCAACCTCTTTTTCTAGCTTTTTCTGTGGATATGACATATCCCAGGTAAGTAAAGCCCTGGACTGCATCCAGCTTAGTCAAACCTATAGATAAATGAAGGTGGGTGGTACACTTGCTGGGGTGCATGTTCATGAAGGATGACAGTTTCCCTCAGACTGACTTCCAGATCAAAGAGTTCTGTGGCCTTTACAAAACAATAAACTTAATTATAAATGGATTTATGCATTTAACATATAAATAATATGGAGATTTTTACATTTAAAGAAGTTATATATTCATAAATAAAGTTATATATCCAATAAATGTAAATATGTATTTAATGAATTTACATAATTATAAATTAATTCATGTATTTAGCATAAATATGTATTTTTATATATTTGAAGAAGTTATATATTTACAAATGAATTTATGCATTTCATATATAAATTTTATATATGTATTTATATATATTTA